>JAZKJV010005524.1:0-139036 GCA_037367405.1 Ottelia alismoides | reverse complement strand
GGGATGGGGGAAGGATTTGGATTAATTTGAACCTAAATTATTTTTCAATTAAATGGATTAAGTTGCTTTGTTTCCTTGAAAATTGAATTCATTTGCATTCACTTTGCATTTCGTTTTGCATAAAAAAATAAAAATACCTATTGAATGACACATTGATTTTTCTTAATTGGTTTTTCAAGTCATAATTTGGTTTCTAGTGTCGACACCAGGGCTTGTCCAGGTATAAATAAACATTTACACCATGTATCCTTATTTGCATATTTATAGCTTTTGATAAATCTGTTAGATTTCTGAGCTACAACTAAAACAACCAAATTAAATAAGGATATTCAGATATTATCATCGACATACATATACCTCTTAAAATGAGTTCAAGGTGGTATACCACTTGAGAGGTATGGATTTCATGTATATAAAGAGTTTGATGGTGATCCTATTTCATTTTATAAAGCACTAACAAATCATGACATGAAAAGAGTGATTCTAGCAATGAAGTCAAAAGTAGACACACATCATCTAAAGGGGTCAAATTTGTTGGGTGTAAATGTATCTTCAAGATAAATGTGACCCTATATGAAGTTGATACCTTTAAAGCACAACTTGTAGCTACGTCTTCACAAAGAGAGAGGGCATCGATTACGATGTGAAATTCTCTTGTGACCATGCTTAAATCCACCACAATCCTCATGCAAACTCAATGACGATACCTATATGAAGAAACCCCAATTTCATAGGAGAGGAAGGTAAAGTATGTAAGATGAAGAAGTCCGTCTATGGCCTTAAGTAGGATTCCCACAGTTGAAACATCCAACTCGATGAAACCATAAAGAATTATAGTTTTATTGAGAATCCTAGTGAACCATGTGTATTATAGAAAAGCTTAGTGAGAGTACCATTGTGTTCATCGCGCTTTATGTAGATGATATTCTACTCATTGGAATTGATTTTTGGGATTATGACTAGTGTTAATATATGGTTTCCCTATACATTTGAGATGGAAGATCTCTACAATGTCTCTTATATCTTGGGTCTAAAACTGATAAAAATAAGAGGGTATCTGGACTATCATAAAAAAGATATATCAAGAAGATCTTGGAAAAATTCCATATGGACACACCAAAAAAGGCTTCCTTCCCGTTAGACATGATTATAACCTATCTATAGGGATGACACCTAAAAGTGTTGAGAAAAATAAGGTCAAGATTGGATGCCCTTATGTATCAGCAATATGAAACCTAATATATGTCAAGATGTATACAAGACCATATATCTGCCATGCAGAATCATGCTATGGAGAACAAAATTGGAGAAAGTGAAACACATCTTGAAGTACCTAAGAAGAACGTAAGACTATGTCTTGGTTAATACTTGGAAATCTCAAAGTATTAAGATTCACAGATTCAGACTTTCAATCTAATGTGGATGACATGTAATCAACCTCAGGATTCATATTCCTAGAGAAGAAAAACAAGACACATGCCCAATTCGACAACAAAAATCAAGAATAATGTAGCTAAAGAGGATATTTGGTTATGCAAGTTCATCCTAAACTTGCCATAGTTTCCTAAGGAGATTCTCCCATCCATTACTTTACAATAACATCATTGCCATAGCACAATCGAAGGATCATAGATGTCATTTAAAGCGAAAGCATGTGAAGAGAGAATATTACGTAATACGAGAGACAAAAATGTAGTATTCTGAAAAATGCAATCGGATGTTTGGGGTATTGTAAGTGATCAAGGGGTGGTAACTCATAACACGGAGGACACTTTGCACAGAGTTCCATTACTATTAATTAGTGGCTTCGAGATTTCTTATGGGCACATGCGTCTCAGGTAATTCAATCTTATGGTTCTTCATTATCCACATATGGTCTCTTTTTCTCGTGTCCTCATTTTATTTGGGCTTTGAGTTTCACGTTTCTATTTAACGGACATGGTTATTGGCAAGAACTTTTTGAATCCACAAATGAAAAGTGGCTCCTACTACTCAGCCTAAGGCCTTGAGCACTATACAAGGACGTGTTGTAGGAGTAACCCATTACCTTCTCGATGAAATTGCCATAACATGAGTATTCTTCTTAGCAAGAATTACTGCAGCAGAATAATGGATAGGAAAGTCTTAGTTATAGGTTAAGAATGTCCTGACCATTGTTTTGTTTAAACCTTCTAACTAATTCTTACGAAGGTTACCTATATCGATAACACTAATGATCCTCTTACCAACTTTTGACACAAAATTCCTTTGACCATCATGTAACATTATGGGTTTAAGAGAAGTCAACGAATGGATTTGAGGGTTACTAGAAGACTGTTAGACATGTAAGCCCATGGAAAGCCGTCATGTAACAGATGTTATTGCGAAATAGATCATTCCATTATTTGAAGTAAAACATACCTAAGTTTTTATTAATGCCCTCATTAAGGATATGAATACATCGCATGAGCATCTTGACATCATATAACTGCTAATTTAAATAGTTAGATCATAGAGATTGATGCAAAGATGTAAATCTAAAGAGTTGGATCAATGACATAACTGGCATCACAAAGTGATATTCAATAAGGATCTTCAGTCTAAGAAGAGATGGCAATCTTCTCTAAAGAGTGACTTTCAAGAAGGATCTCCAGTTTAAGAAGATTGTTGGATGAGTCAAGTTAAAGAATTAAGTTGACAAGATCGAGGTACCAAGACCCATATCGTATATTATCATAAAACATGCACATATCCTTTGACTAGAGATAAATATACAACTATATATATGAGTGTATATATTTAGCAGACCGATAGGTTGATGGCTAGTAAGGTTTATATACTAGCAAGTTGGTGTACATTCAAGGGAATTTGAAACGCGCGAGTTCTCAAAGGAATTGTACAGTTTAAACTTATTGAACCGAAAGATGGGAGCTCACTTATGAGACATTCATGTCTCAATAAATTCCATTAATGGTCGTCCTTTTTATGAAACAAGATAATAATTCGAGAAAATTAATATATGCTTTTAGAAAAATATAATTAATATTCTCATCCAATGATAAATTAAGAAATCTATTGATAAATCCTTGAAGGAGACAATCAAATGTTAGATACAACTGACGAATTTGTGATTCATCTACTCAACACTAAAATTTTGCCCTTACTGAGCAAAACATAAAAATGATAAATAATAAAAATCAAATTGGAACTAAAAATGAACTAAATGTATGCTATTAACATATTAAAAAATGCAAGAAATAAAATCACATAGAAAACCAAAAATTGGAGTTGAAAACTTTATATTTTTTTTGACAAGATGAAACCTTTATATATATATATATATATACATACATACATTAAGTGGTATACACTATAAAATCTGTATTAATTTTAAGTATATTCATATTAAGTTTAAATGACATGAAGCAACTTCATTATGTACATAATACCAACTTCAATAAATGAACATTATAAAAAATATCTAACTTGTAAATATTATAAAGAAACCTAAATCCTAGTTTGAGAAGATTGAGAATTGGACATTGAATTTCTCCCTCATACACTCTCATATAAAACTCTACTTACCTTTGAATTAGTGTGCATCAAATTATTTACTTAACAAGATTAAATTCAAAAGAATTGGAGTTCCTATGTGAAACTTAGATTTTGGGACCTAATGGTACATTCTATCATTATTCTCATTTTAGCATGTTACTTCATGTACATACTTTAAGCTTTTTATTTTATTTGTTTCAACTCTCTTCTTTAGTTTTTATTTAATATAATTATAGAGAAACTAAAAATAAAAAACAGAAAAGTAAAGCAAAAGATAAAGCATGAACACGTATATAGTATTAAATGCTTGTATATAAGCTCCTTTCTAAATTTTATTTATGCCTTTTCTTAACTATTAAAAATAAATAAAATAGATAAATATGTAAATATTTTTTATTAATATATGAATTTATTATTAAGATAAAAATTAAAAGTACAAAGAGCAGAAAACATGTACTTTATACATATAAAATACATTTAAAGTTTCATACTTTGTACATATTGTCTCTTTTGCTTTAAGATCTTCATGAAAATTGTAGTTCTCATTAAGATGTACAATTTTTATTTTGATTAGTTTTTCATTTGAGTTCACATTCTATTTTAGTTTTTAATTTTCTTTGTTTTCTTTGCCTTTGTCGACATTCTTAGTCTTACTCCACGTGCCACCAAGCGCTTATCTATTTGCCCACATCAACTTGCTCCGTTGACTTTGGCCAAGCACCAATGACTCGTCCACCCCTCATCCAACATGCTATTAATTAAAAGTGCCACATCATCGTACCCAATCCACTTCTCGCAAACATCTAGCCCCTCATTGATCACTTCTCGAAGCCTATACTGATAATGCACCCCTACTTACTCCTTCCTTTGCGATGAACCCAAAGACCATGATTGAGCAGCTATTTTTTTATCAACTATCTCCCCTTCAACAATCCTCCCCTCTTCTACAACAACCAATAACTCACACGATTATTTTTGCACATCATCCACTCAACCCTCGAGTTACGATCTCCAGAAAGCTCGTTGAACACCTACAGAATCTGCCAACCAACCGTAGAACCTTGACTAAGTTGCATCTTGATATCAAACCCACAAACTAACACCGGCTCGTTCCGCTTCCAAAGAACCCAACCTCCTAATTATCAAAACCCTCACACCTCCTCTTTTTCCAAATCATATGCTAAGTGTGAGCAAGAGCCACTAGCTTCTGTCCATTCCAAGGTGACAACAGGACTTGGATCATTGAGGCGATGATGACTTCTTCTACTCCAATCGAGGGGCTCCATTGGGTACATCCCCTATTTTTGTAGCTCCGGGAGAAGTTACTCAACCTTGACCCTCTTCGCTAAGCATTGATGCCATGACCTAAGGATCTTCGATGAGGTCCTTTCCCTTCTTTAATGAATAAAGACCACACCTTAAATAACTTTCTTACCCTTTCTCTATTTATTCTCCCTCATCCTCTATTTGTTCTTCCGTTTCTCTTATATTCATCTCCTGCTCTCTTTTCTCTCTACTCCTACTCCTTTCATTTATTTTATTCTTAATTGAACCCATCTTCATTTTCCCTCATGTGACCTTCCTTCTCACTTTGCTTCTACCTCTTTGTAACCCATCTTTATGACCGTTTATTTAGATGGAGCAATTGAGCTCTAACTCCTTCACCCAAAGAAACTTCCCACTCACCTCCCTTCTGATTTTCGCTTGAGACGTACTCCAAGATTCCTAGACTAAAAGCCCCTCTAACCTCTTCGATGTCCATCGTGGAGTAAATTCCACCAGCTAGAGCTCTACGACCCCTTTCATCAAAGAAGACAACTACCAACGAGACACACTTCACCTCTTGTACTTGAGAACATAAGGAAGAAGAGGAGGGGACCAAGCTACCACAAGCACCATTCGATCATACTTGATGCCCCTCATCGCATTTGTTGAAAGCTAAATTCTATAGCCTTAGAATGACCACAATGAGCTCAATCACCACCATTGGAAATGAATGGTCCTGATTCAAGCATCTCACCTATGATCTTGTAACGCATGGCATGCAACAGGACACCAGATCGAGGTGCTTCATTCATCCTATTGGTGAAGAGAGGATGGTTTGACACCCTTTCGTTGTCCATCAACATCCTTCCTTCATCCACATGGATTGTCTACACTTGCAAGATCAACACCAGCACTTTCTTATCCTCACCATTGGATTGAGCTAGGATTTTTATTAAATAATTATTAACTAAATCATGATTATATAAATAAATATGAAAATAAGAAATTTAAAAATATGTATGAATGGGCTTCTGAGGCTCTGATTTAGAGAGAAACATTCAAATCTGCACCTCAGTTGCCGATTTGGGACGGTATGTGAATCCTTACAATACATATAAATTATCATCTCCCTTATGCTGCACACATACTTATCCCCACAATGCACTACCCTTCCACCCCATAAATGTCAAAATCCTAATCATCCTCTTGGGCAAGTGCTGACTCCTCTGACGTTGCCGTCTTCATGGACATCATCCCTACCACCACCTGCCTTAGCCCCCCTCCTCTGCCAAGCTACAACTCCCAAGAATCAGTGATAATAGAAGCATCATTTAGTAGTGCTCCCCAATACACACCACCCCCATCAAGGATCATGAGATCGATTATGACGTCTTTGGCATGACCTAGCTCTACATTAACCCATGCTTCCATGAGCTTCAATACCATCTCCGAACAGAAGGAAGCTTCCCAGACATCATGCACCCCTCAAATGGGCAGGTGTCGATTTGTATGGGTTAGGAAACACCCAAATGGACACCCATGTCCAAATTGAGAGCTATTTTTTAAAATAATAATTTTCCAATCTATTTATTCAATTACAATTTCATTATGCACATGAATGCACGATTTACATTGAGGCCATCAAAAGTCTTTTAATTAACAACCATGTCCCCACCTTCGGGTATTTGCAAATCTAACCAATCGTAGTTTATTAATTATAAATAAGTCTTCTTGACACTTTTTTACTTAGTTACCAATTTCAAAACATTGCATCATGATACCTAAAATCTTGTTGTATATCCCACCAACCATTGGATCAAAAATTTATCACGATGTTTTATTTGAAAGCATATTTTGTTATCTTACCATTGAGATATTGTGGAGCTTCATTGGAATTAAATTGGATTTATAGTATACTTTTGAATGAAACATTGATTCTACGCTTGAAATACAATTTAAAATCAAGGAATATTTAGAAATTTATGAAAAAATGATCGTTGCTTAGGTAACTAAATAAGGAAATTTATGGCTGATGTTCATTAAAATCCATTTACATCTATGTTTTATGAAAATTAATCAGTATATTCTTTACCGTGCGGCTTTGTGCATTTCTTTTAGGTCCAAGGATTTAAATATTGCATTATAATTTTTTGTGATTTGCAACTTGGCCCTCACATTTTCCGATATTAACCAAAATACCCCTACTAGTGTTGTAGTTTCTCTTTGTTGATTTCATTTATTTCGTGCAACTATAAAACTCGAAAAATACCAAAAAATAGGCATAAGTTTTGGTTGCATTGCACTTCATTGCCATATTTTTATTTTACATTTTTGAAGCATTTTAATAATAATAAAAATTCAAAAACATGCATTTTCATCCCTGTTTGCATTAGAAAATTCATAAAAATTATCAAACCTTTTAGAAAAATTCTTAAAAAAATTATATTTTGTATTTATTTAAGTGTTTTACGACTTCAGACCAAAAATCACTAAAAAATACAAAATAAAACTCTTAAAAATAGCAAAACCACTAGAATCTTTATAAAAATATTAAAACTCCATAAAAATCATAAAAATATAAATTTTATTTCTGAATTTTCTTTGTATTATTATCTTTATATAAAAATTAATTTGGAGAATTTTTGACTCTGCTTTATATTTTTCATCTCCATTTGAATCTCAAGCAATTATTGTATTCCCCGTTTTGAGTAACTTGATCTTTAAAAATATCAAAAAAATAGCAAAAATACAGAAAAATCAGAAAACCATTAGAAACATAGAAATACTCAAAATATTTTATTTCCTATATTTTGCTTAATTTTCCCTATTTATATATATAAATATTCTATCTCTCTCTTACCTCTCTTGTATATATATTTTTTATATTACTTAAATATCTTAAAAGAAAAAGAAAATACAAAATTATAAAATATAAAAAGAAAATATAAAATCAGAAAATTAAAAATAAAAAAAAAATAAAAATAAAAAATAAAAAAATTAAATAAAAAATATATAATTAAAACCCACAAAAAATAACACATTTAGACAAATACATCACATTCATTTTTTAGCATTTATTGTCCTAATCTACCTGCTTGCTTCCTGTGTTCGACACTCTACACATACTTGCACCTATACACATCTTTGTTGTAGAGTTATAATAAATTTTAACTCTGCACATTTACTTTCATTGCTTGATTTATCTGTTGTGGGTTAATTGTTGACTAATTGGGGTTTTGTGAGAAGTCGCCATAGCGACTTTGTCTCTGCCTCGTGTGAGACATATTTTGACCATCGTAAATCTTGATTATCAGAATCATATCATCCACATACACTAAAAGAATATACCTTTTCTCACCACTCCTTATGTATATAGTGTGATCCCCATTCACTTGAGTGTATCCATTTCTTATCATGAACACATAGAGTCATTCAAATCAAGCTCTTGGAGGTTGTTTTAGACCATATAATGCCTTTTTCAATTTACAACATTTATCCCCTTTTTCGAACCTAGGTGGCATTTTCATATAAACTTTTTCTTTAAGGTCGCCATTTAAGAAAGCATTCTTCACATCCAATTGGTACATCTTCCAGAAAAAATGAGTAGCAAGACAGATAACAACTCGGATAGTGTTCATTTTTGCTATAGGGGAAAAAGTCTCGAGGTAGTCAGTCCCATATTTCTGACTATATCCCCTTAGCCACAAGACGAGCATTGTATCTATCAATTTTCCATCAGCAATATACTTGATTGTATACACCCATTTAGACCCCACCAGATGAGCATCCTTGGGAGCATCAACAACATCCCAAGTGCCATTCATCACTAACGCACCCATTTCTCCCTTCATAGGCTTTACCTATTTTCGATCATTTTTGGCTTCTGTAATATCTTTGGGGATATGCATATCTGGTTGGAGGTTTGATAGTCCTCTCACCCTTCCTTTGAGCAATGCTATCATCCACATGTTCTGCCTCTATATTCTATAAGTCATTTTCAGACTCATCAATTATAATAGGAATGCTACTTGATGTTTCCATGCTTAAGTCATTTGAGAAGGATTATGGAGGATGGACGTTTGTTTCTGCAGCTTTTTTATATGTACATGTGTCTTCATTAGGTTTAATCTCCCACCGAAAAAAACCATTGTAATCATCATCTTCTAAGAACTGAAGGCCACACAATTCCTCTTCACAAGTACTCTCCCTCTGAAGAGGAATATTCGGAATGAAGGCTTCATTTTCAAAGAAGTTAACATCTTTGGTGACTAAGACACGACCAGACAAGGAATCAAAGAAACGATATCCCTTCTTTGTCGTATAATAACCAAGAAAGAAATCTTTATTAGGACAAGCATCCAACTTTTTAACCCCAACATCATTGGCATGCATGAAGCAAAAACATCTGAAAACACGTGGCCTGAGAGAAAAGGATCTTTGGCCCGGATATACTCGCATAAACGGAGAGTCACCATTAAGAACATGCGATGACATTATGCTCATCAATTACACACTAGTAAGAGCTGCCTCTCCCCAAAATCTCTTTGGAACATTTAGCTGAAAAAGAAGAGCCCGAGTAAACTCTAAGATGTGTCTATTCTTTTGCTCTACAACCCTTTTCTGTTGGGGACTATAGGCACACAATGTTTCATTAAGAATCCCTTTCCCAGCAAGAGTTCTTTGAATATAATTAGCTAAATATTCTTTAACATTATCTGAATGAATTTTTTAATCTTGGCATTATGTTGTCTCTCCACAAAGAAAACAAACTCACTGATGATATTAGAAACTTCACTCATGTTCTTCATAAGATAAATAGTGATGTGTCTTGACCAATCATCAACAAAAGTAATAAAGTATCGAAGTCCCTGCCAAGTCGGAATATTGCATGGACCCCAAACATCAGAATGCACCAACTCAAAAGCTTGATTTGACTTATTTATCGAGTTAGGAAAATTGGTGCGATTTTACTCTGCAAACTGGCAAACCTCACATTGCAAGGCAATCTCAGGTAATCCATGGAAAAATCTTAGGCATCAATTTTCGTAACAAAGAAGTATTGATGTGATCAAGGCATTCATGCCATTGTTGTACTAACATAAAGTTATCATTTTCACGTCGAACCTTCATTACAGAAGTAAGGGACTGACTAATCCGAGCTGGAAGACGATATAGACCACCATCAATTAAACCAATTCCAATTTTCTTTCATGTCTCCAAATCTTCCAAAACACACGTCTTTTGGTCGAAAATCAACCTACAGTTCAATTCTTTAGTAATTTTGCTGACTAACAAGAGATTTATAGGAAAATCCAGGACATGAAGATGACCGTGAAGAAGATAATGACTGACAACAGAAATAGTCCCTTTCCCCGCAACAATCGCAGGCGATCCGTCAACAACTGTAACCTTTTCTTTTCCAGATGATAGCTTGTAGTTGTGAAACATGGTGGCGTCACCTGTCATACGATCGGGTGCCCCCCACTATCAATAATCCACTATGGATTGCAGAACATGTATCATTTATTCTCCTCGTGCTTAAAGCAGAACCTATATCCTTAGTATGCGTACAGCATGACTCTCCAATGACAGATTTCTCTAATAATAATTGCAGTTCATCGGTAGTTTCCATTTGAACCTCAAGGGAATGCACCCAAAAAAAACAACAGAACAGTATCGATAAGTATAAAGAAGCAAGCCAGCAACTCCATCACACATGGAGAACACTACCAAAGGAATCAGGAGAGAAAAAACTCATAGACCTTCCAGAGCAGCGAGATAATCGTACACATCAAGCGTCACAGGCACTTCAGGCACATAGTTCGCGTAGCTGACAGTAGCTCATAGAATATATAACGAGGTATGCAGTTTAACAACTTTTTTTCGGATGAGGATCTCCTTCCCTTTTAGATGGTGCTAGAATACCGTCGGACAAGCCTGAAGGATTACCAAGCCGAGCTAAGAGTCCCTTCAGGAAGGAGGTGCAGACAAATTAGGGCGCAATCATCATGATAGAGTTGCGCAGGGGCTGCTCAGATGGCTAAAGGGGATCAGGACCAAGGAAGGGGGTCTCGTGCAGGAGAAGGAGGCATGCCGGGTCAAGGCCGTGCAGGGCAGGGCCGCGCAGAGCACAGGTGCTAGGGCTGTGCGCAGGAGATGGGTGGCTGCACGCGGGGCCGATGGGCAAGCGTGCAAGGGACAACGACACACGGGCTGGGTGTTGGAGGTGTCTGGAGGCCGCGCGTACGGGCATGTGGGGTCAGTTGATGGTCGCTCGCACTTGCGCAGGTGCCGACACTGGAGGTCGTAAAGGGTGCAAGTGCGTTTGGTTGGTGCCTCTCGGATTAGAGAGTGAGCAGTGCCCTAGAGGGTCGCGCGAGGACAGTGGCAAGCTTCAATCAAGTTATGATACCATGTTGAAATCTAATGCAAGGATCAAGACAAAGACATAATGATTTACGTGGAAAACCCTATGGAGAGGGAAAAACGACGAAGGCACACACAACTCTAATCTTCCTTGCAAGAGATTAGGGTTCTCTCTTTCCTAATAATAATCAAAAAGAGGAGGATGAGTACATATATAGGATGGTGGGTAAACAGTCCCTCATCCAAGATCCATTTACCCATTTTAAAATCCATACAACTCAATAAAAAATCAAATCCAAGATTGGACACCTTTTAATTATGGTTTTCTTATCATACATAGAGATGCAACAAGTTTCAATACATCATAGATGAGTAGTGATGACGCTATAGGGCTGCGATGTATCATACCATGTAAGATTCGTAAGATTTTAGATACCTTGCTAGGTGTCAGGATAATTTCCCTTGCACAAACAGTAATTATTAAATAAAGTAAAGCTGTTATTGCAAGTCCATCAATTTAAGCTTTCCTTCATACTACAGGTTCTCTTATTACACGAAGGTCAATATTTCAGATGAACTTCCTTAAGACGCATTGTGCATTTCTAGAAATCGACATCTTAGTTAACCAAATTAAACGTGAGTTTATATTCCATGCAATATATATCTAAAGTGATAATTTAGGCAAAGGTACATTCACCAGAATTAGTGCGAAACATTTGGATAAAATACTAATCACATCAATTATTTCTAAAGTAGTTTCACTTCACGTAAACAGACATGGCAACTGTGATCATACATGGCCATATGAGGCATTGGGACACCAATATCCCTCTACCAAGCTATTTATGCATTCAGATTGGCATACATATCTTAAGAGCATGCTACATTGATCATCCAGCACTATAAACTCATTAGAGGCATGCATATATACTTGTTGGGAGAAAAATAGAGATTGATTATTCATAGAAACCCTAGGCTCTCTTATATAGGAAGAGGCCTTAAGGGTAAAGTACAAAGTAGTCCAGAGAAAATAAAGAAATAACAAATAGGTGCATAACATAATAATAATAATAACTATCTCTACACTCCCCCTCAAGGTGGAGCATAGATATCGATCATGCTCAGCTTGGATGAACATCTCTGAAATGGTCCTCTGAGCAACAGCTTGGTGAATACATCTGCAGTCTGATCAGCTGAGCTCACACAAGTTGTAGATATCAACCCTATCAAGTCTCTAGTATAATGACAGTCAACTTCAATATGCTTGTTTCTTTCATGGAACGCTGGATTGTTGGCAATGAACAAGGCTGCCTGATTGTCACACTGAAGCTGCATGGGTAGAGGCACGGCTACATGTAGATCTTCTAGCACAGATCGAACCCACATCATCTCCGTGCTGGCTTGCGCCATGGCCCTATATTCGGATTCAGCACTGGACCTTGCCACCACCGTTTGTTTCTTGCTTTTCCAAGAAACCAGAGAGCTTCCAACAAAAACTGAGAATCCTGAGGTTGATTTTCGATCCTTAGGGCATCCTGCATAATCGGCGTCTGCAAATGCTGAGATAGACAAATCTGTAATAGCAACCCTGAACCTGGAGAAGACTTCAGATACCTCAGTATCATGTGTATAGCATCCATATGAACTTGTCTTGGCTGCTCCATAAATTGACTCACCCTGCTTACTGCAAGAACAATATCAGGTCGAGTTATGGTAATATAAAGGAGCTTACCCACCATTTCTCTATATCTCCTTTTATCCACTTCAGCAGTATCACCATCATACAGCTTCATGCTTGGATCCATGGGAATACTTGATGGTTTGCATCCATCCATGCCTGTCTCAATCAAGAAGTCGGTAATGTATTTCCATTGGGTCATCACCAAACCCTGTGCATTCCTGGTAAATTCCAACCCCAGAAAATATCTTAGGGTTCCAAGATCCTTCGTAACGAACTGACGACCCAGGAATGCCTTCACCCTTTCTATGCCCTGAATATCATCTCCTGTAACTAGAATGTCATCAACATAGACCATGATAACAACCGTACCTGCCGATGACTTCTGAACAAACAATGAGTGGTCTGCATTTGACCTCTTGAATCCCTGTTGCTCAATAAGATTGGAAAGCTTCTGGAACCACGCTCTTGGACTCTGTTTGAGGCCATAAATTGCCTTGTGAAGTCTACACACCATATGCTTCTCCCCCTCAGCAGTAAACCCAGGTGGCTGCTGCATGTAGACTTCCTCCTGCAGATCCCCATACACGAATGCATTCTTGACATCCAGTTGAGATATACTCCAGTCATAAACCACGGCCACAGCTAAGAGAATGCGAAGGGTAGAATGTCGAGCCACTGGAGAGAAAGTATCCATGTAGTCCACGCCATAGGTTTGTGTAAAACCACGCGCGACCAAACGTGCTTTGTACCGATCCAAACTGCTATCTGCATGATATTTGACTGTGAAGACCCACTTACAGCTCACAATAGAAGAATCAGGAGTGGCAGGAACCAATGACCATGTGCCACGAGACTGCAATGCACGCATCTCATCTTCCATAGTTAATCTCCAGCAACAATCTTCATAGCCTCCTAGTAGGTCCGTGGTATATCCACGGAAGACAAGGCTGCAACAAATCTCTGAAAGTCACCAGTGAGATGGTGAAACGACATCTGTGAAGCAAATGGATAAGAGGCACACATCCGCTTCTGCTTTCGGGTAGCAATCGGAATAACAAGATCATCTTCTGCTGTACTGGATGGTGTAGGTCCCTCCTGCAATGAAGAATCCTGCACAAGTACCATATATGACCCGTCAGTAGTAATGCCATCTGAACATACCTGAGGCGTGATGGGAGGCTGACGTGTAGCCTGAGCAGGACCTGACCAATGCGTATAGAATTTTGGTAGAGGTTAGATGGGAGGTCGTGGAAGAGGTGGAGGTGGAGGTGGTGGTGGTGAAGGTGATGTTGGTGCAGGAACATGAGGAGACTCGGGTGAACTCCAATTAGGTGGTGGAGGAACATAGATATCATCATTGGTAGTGGATGGTGCCAGTTTGTCACCTGCAGGAGAAAAATACATAACAGACTCAAAGAATGTGACATCAGCACTAACGAAGTATTTCTTGTTTACAGGATCATAACACCGATAACCCTTCGGAGTTCGAGAATAACCAACAAAGATACACTTGACCGCTCTAGGAGAGAGTTTGTCAAGTCCAGGAGACAGAAGATGAACAAATGCCACAGTACCAAAGACACGTGGAGTCAGTGAGAATAATTCCTTGTCAGGAAAAATGATAGAAAGAGGTATTTTCTCACCAAGAATAGAGGATGGCATACGATTGACCAGGTAACACGCGGTAAGGACAGAATCCTCCCAGAAAGAAATAGGAGCACAACTCTGAATCAACAGGGTTCTAGTAATATTAAGGAGATGGCGATTCTTTCTTTCCGCCACACCATTCTGCTGAGATGTATACGCACAAGTGGTTTGGTGAATAATGCCCTTTGATGAAAGAAAATGAGAAAGGGACCGTGTGCAAAATTCTAGGACATTATCCGTACGAACATATTTGACAGTAGAAGAGAAAACATTGTGAACTTCATTAATTAAATTCTTGATCATATCTCCCGCTTCAGATTTATTCTTCAAAAGAAAGACCCAAGATACACGAGAGAAATCATCCACTACCCTAGATAAAATCTGTGCCCCTGATGATCGGGTACACGACTTGGACCCCATATATCTATATGAAACAACTCGAATAGGGAGCTACTGCTCCGACTCTGACGACTAGGAAAGCTCGACCGATGATGCTTTCCCAACTGGCATGCTTCACAGCAAAAGGACGAACTGGAAGAGATCTGAGGTAGAAGGTGGCGCATTTTCTGGAGCGGGAGGTGACCAAAACGTAGACGCCAGATGTACGGAGAAACTGGTCCGGCAGAATGAGAGGAGACACCAGCATAGGCATTCCGAACCAGCTGATAGAAACCATTCTGCTCAGAGCCACAACCAATCACCATGTCCGTTAGTATCTCCTGAAAAATAAGAGAAGACGGGTCAAATATAGCACGACAATGCAAATCCTTCGTAATCTGACTAATAGATAACAGATTCATCGAGAACTCGGGAGCATGTAGGACATCCTGTAGATGCATAGTGGAGGATAGGAAGACCTCCCCCTCTCCAACAAGGGGGGAATGAGTACCATCTGTGATCTGCACTGAGCGACCATGAGGAATGTCCCTGTAGGACACAAGTCTATCTCGATCTCGATAGAGATGATGTGTGGCACCCGAATCTATAATCCAATCAGAGATATCATGAGACGGTGTAAATGCAGTAGATCTACCTGAGATACTAGCAGCAGCAGATGAATCGGCGGAGGTTGTAGCAACAACATCTGAGGATCCACCAGACGAATCACCAGATGATTGTGGCATAATATCGCGGAGACGTGCCACAAGTTCCTCAAAACGATTATCTGCAGCAGATGTCAACTGGGACTGAGAGTGCTCCGCAACACGTGCTGATGCTGGGAACCCATGCTTAGAATAGCATGTCTCCTCCGAGTGTCATGTGCGATGGCAATAGGAACATGGCTGACTAAAGCGACCACCCCTTCCCTGGGGTCCACGTCCACGTCCACGTCCACGACCTGAAGACGGGCCACCTCTCCCATGCGAAACTGCCATCGCCGATGGGGTTGGAGTAGAGGAACTAAAGGGAGCTGTAATGCGACTGAGTCTCCTGTACACATCCTCCACTGGAGGAATAACTGCATCGGCTAAGATCTGAGAACGGGCGGCGTCATATTCAGGATCAAGGGCCGCAAGTAGAACGCCCACCATGGTGGCATTCCGAAATGTCTTCTACTGTTCAGGAGTCGCTGTGAGTGGGATAGTATTATATAACTTCTCAAACATCCCCCTCAGGGATGTGTACAAGGAGTGAAGGGGTCGACCGTTCTGCTTCATCGTGAATATGTCATGCTGAAGCTGTAATATCTTGGTCTCATTTCGCACCTGCGAATATGTAGCAGATAGGATATCCCACATCGCCTTGGCAGTGGGCTGATGGAGGACATCGTTGGCAATCTCCATCATCAATGTACCCGACAACCAGACCTTTGCATAAGCATCATCAGCCTCCCACGAGGCATATATCCCCGTCTTCTCTGCTGGCTCATCCTCGGTAAGAATATGCTTCTTACCATTCGACTTCATGAGGCTCATGAACTGCATCGTCCAGAGCTCATATTTCGACCCGTCCATCTTGACTATTGGAGAAGGACCTTTGAATGCGCCTATGGAGGGCATATCAACCTTCGATTCTGATATATTGTCGCTGGAGAAGAATTAGGGTTTGTAGACAAAGTGATAGATGTCTACATTGACTGCATAGGATTCGAGTGCGTATGTAGACGTTATGCACTCAAGTCCATCTATCCGGAGGAAGAGACGAGTACGAGCACACTGGGGATCGCCGAGAATCGGCTAGGGCACGCCGGAAGGTCGGCTACTGTCTCCTAATGGTGATGGCGACGGGACTAGGAGGCCACCTGGGGTTGGTGGTGGTGGTAGGTGGCCACCGGGGGGGGCTGGTGGCGGAAGCAGGGGGCTGTCGGGGGTGCTGGCGGCAGGTGTAGAGGGTCGCTGGGGTGGCTGACGGCGGGGCTGGGTGCCGCTGGGTGGGTTGGCGGCGGGTTGGGTGCCGCTGGAGGGCTGGCGACAGGTGTGGGAGCCACCGGGGAGGTGGGAAGCCGGCGGCGGCGGCGAGATGAGGAGAGAGGAGAGAGGGCGGCGGGTGGGGAGAGGGAGAGAGCCCTAGGGCTTGGGCTCTGATACCATGTTGGGAAAAAAATAGAGATTGATTATTCAGAGAAACCCTAGGCTCTCTTATATAGGGAGAGGCCTTAAGGGTAAAGTACAAAGTAGTCCAGAGAAAATAAAGAAATAACAAACAGGTGCATAACATAATAATAATAATAACTATCTCTACAATACTAGACAGTAATAGAAGCAACCAAAATTACGAACTACCATCCTCAAATGCTTATATGAATCAATTCCTAGATTGAGTATCAAACATCAGAACATATAGATGCAGAAGAAAATAGAGTGTACGGGTACACAGATCTGCATTGGTACAGGGGAAATCCTAAAAAATACAAGAGACCTCAATATCCTTGTTGTATCTGAGTATGTTTCCATATACAGGGTACATCTCATCACCTGGAGCCACTCCCTTTCAACAAGGATTGGTATATTCTCATAATATATGTTGAGTTATCATACTTATGTGGGTCAACGGATCTTTGGATGAGTGACCGTTTATCCATCTTTCTCTATATATTGTACTCATCCATCAATTGTTTATTATCTTAGTGAAGAGTGTCCTAATCTCTAGTGAGAGAGCTAAGGGATTGAGAGCTCCCGTGGTTTTTCCCTCTCCATAGTTTTCCACGTAAATCTGTTTCTCCATCTTTATGTGTGCTTTGTGTGTTGATTCTTACATATTCTTACATGGTATCGGAGCCAAGTTGTTGTGATCGTATTCTTCATCAAGCGTCGTCCTCTCTTGCACGACGGTTTGCTGCAGGTAGTGCCCTAGGTGCACCTCCACCTAGGTACTCTGGATCTCTTGTATTGTTCCGCCTAAAGAAGAGTTGAAATCATAGTTGGGGCTGCTATGTTTTTGGGTCTGATTGATGTGAGTTGAGGCTATGTGTTGCTTGTCTTTGGAGGCCAATTGCTGAAATTCGTGGCTATTTGTTGCTGTTTTCTTTCTTGAGGCTGTTTGCTGCAATTTTGGACTGCATTTTTCTTGCTCTGTTGAAGCCTGTGGTATCCTCTATCTCCTGTGATAGTTGATGTGTTTTATGTTTTTTGTTCTCAAGTGCTATTCATATTGAACGTAAGGTGTATGATAAAATGTCTGTGAGAGATAATCAAAGTATAAAGTCTACAAATTTGTTGGTGAATGATCCTATGATGCTTGAAGCATCTAGAGAACCTGACTTGACAAAGTATACCATCATCGAATTACAGTTCTTGAAAAAATCGTTTACGAAAGAACATGTATCTTTGGAATCGCCAAACAATGATTCAGCTTTTAATACGAGAACTAGCAATGCTTTCTCTGCCAAATCTGAGTGGATTATCGACAGTGATGCTTCCGATCACATGACGGGTGATCCCAAAATGTTTCATGATTATAAGTTATCATCTGGAAGAGAGAAAGTTACACTTGCAGACGGGTCTCCAGCTACTGTTGCTGGGAAAGGAATGATTTCTGTTGTTGATTGTTTCCTCCTTATCGATGCACTTCATGTCCCTGATTTCCCAATAAATCTTTTGTCAGTTAGTAAAATTACTAAAGAATTGCATTGGAGGTTGATTTTTTATCACAATTTGTGTGTTCTAAAGACTTACAGATAGGCAAGAAGATTGGAATTGGCTTAGTTGAGGATGGATTATATTGTCTTCCAGTTCGTGTGGGTTAAACCCTTGCCTCTGTGATGAAAACTCGTCTTGAAAATGGCAACTCCACTTTGGTACGAAAATGGCATGAACATCTTGGTCACATCAACTTTTCTTGTCTACATAAGTTGATGCCTGAGATTTCCTCTGAATTGTCTAAGGATGATTTACAATGTGAAGTTTGCCAATTTTCAAAGCAAACATGAACTACATTTCCTACATCTACTGGTAAATCTACTTATGCATTCGAATTAGTGCATTCTGATATTTGGGGCCCGTCAAGTGTGAAGAGCATGGATAGCCATATGTACTAATATCACTTTCATTGATGATTTTTCACGAAGTACTTATGTGTACCTCTTAAAACATATAAGTGAAGTTCCTACTATTATAATGAACTTTATAAATATGATAAATACTCAGTATGCAACAGGAGTAAGAACGCTCAAGATTGATAATGCTAAGGAGTACATGGAAAGTTCCCTACGTACTTTTCTTGGTGAGAAGGGTATCATCCATGAAACATCACACTATTACACGCCACAACATAATGGGGTTACTGAAAGAAAAAATCGTCATTTATTGAATTTCACCAGAGCACTCCTACTCGAACGAAATATGCCAAAAAAATTTTTGGGAGAAGCCGTCTTAACCGTTGATTATCTTATCAATAGGACACCTTCTAATGTAATTGAGAAGAGAACTCATTTCTCTATCATCCATTCAGATACCTCTCCCTTCAGTTTATACCCACAGGTTTTTGGATGTATCTCTTTTCTTCACCACTCTGGACCAGGTTGCCATAAGCTAGATCCAAGAGCTACAAAATGCATCTTTTTTGGGAGTTATGGAACCCAAAAAGGATATAAACGTTATGATATTGTTGCATGTCGTCTTCTTGTGAGTAAGGATGTTACTTTCTTTGAGAGTGAATCATGCTTCTCTAAGAGATTTCCTCATGGGGAGTTTGGGAGTACAGATGTTGACAGAAATGAGAACGAGATTTACTTTCTTGGTGATATACAAGAGACTATCCATATGGAGGAGGGCAATGAGAAAGATAGAGACGAAGACAACGAAAATATATGCAGATTTGGATAGACAATACCGGACGAAAGATATCATATGAAGTGGTGGAGATCGAGAAGAGATGATACGGAACAATGATGTCGACCTTTCCTCTGACCATGATGTTAATCTTTCCACGGGTGATTTTGGCCATGAAAACTCTACAAGTGTTCCTCTCCCTCCTGACATTCATACTAATAATGCCAACCCTTTACTGGATGATCGTCCCATTGCTGTGAGAAAACCTACTAGAACTGTTCGAGCCTCTACTCATTATGTAGTGGACGACTTTGTTGCTTACACCAACATAAGTTCGAGATGTAAATGCTTTATTACCTATCTTAATGCATATCATGTTCCCAAAAGTATTGTTGAAGCCAAAAATGATCCGAAATGGATAATGCTATGAAGGAAGAAATGGAGGCCTTGGTTAAAAATAATACCTGGGATATTGTTGATTCTCCTAAGGGAGCTCACCTTGTTGGCTCTAAATGGGTCTACACAATCAAATATGATGTTGATGGGAACATTGACAGATTTAAATCTCAACTTGTGGCTAGAGGATACAACCAAAAATACGTGATTGACTATCTGAAGACATTTGCTCCTGTTGCCAAGATGAATACTGTGAACCCCCGAGGATCCGGGTGCTCGTTTACGACACATTCGCATTACCACATTCATTAACATCACATTAAGTAACTGAAAGTCCGGGAAAATTTTTCACGCTGAAGCTACATATGACATTCACATTCATATTCATAACCACAAAGCTAATAGAGACGAATGCTACCAAGAATTCATTTCATTAACTTCCATTTAATTTACAACATGTACAGTGGCTGACATACTTGTAGTCCTCCATGCCATTGATCCTATATGTGTCAAATCATTAAGTTCGGAATCGGGTAAAACATTAGGTGCATGTTCGAAGTTGTGCCATAATTATTGGTGGGTTCCAGTGCAAGGGAGGAAATCACACAAGTTTGACATTTTAATATCGGTATATAGAGTGTCTCAAATGGATCTTGTATTCCATCATGAGATTGAATCTGATTTAAAGACATTAAGTCTTCTATATAATTGATTATATAACTATTACTTAACTATTTGAACAAGATATAACTATTGTCATATTTCATAATCACCTTTCTATGTTTAAGTATGCAATTTGATTCGTTGATTGATTATAAGTCAATAGTCTCCTCAATTGTTTAGTGAACTGTGCATATCCCTGTTTTCATAATATCAGATCCATATACTCAAACCATACAATCTTTTAATCATCATAATCGAATTATCCTATTCATAGTTTTAATGGCTCCCGACCCTATGATTTCTTCTCCTTCCCTCTTCTTTTGGGTAACCTTCCTCCATTTTGGTATGAAGTGTTTATGACAACACTTAACATGAAATACCCAAACCTTCTCACTACTCAACTTTCAACATACATTTCTGCAACTATTCTCTCGGGTGATATCATTGCCATACTATTTCCACTAAATTGTTGTTGTAGGGAGAATCAAAGGGTTCAGTTAATTGGTACTTGAACCTTGATAAAGATCTGTATTATTGTATCACGTCATCATCTAGTCTCATATTATCTATCTAGAGAGTTTTAACCATTGTTTTCATGTTGAAAAATCGAATAGGGGTAAATAGTGAATACTAGCTTGGGAGTCTATTGATTGTTGAGCATCGAGATTGTGGTATTGTGCAATACAAAGATTACATTTAAATTCAATAACTCTTAATACTCATGCAAGAAGTACTTTGATCCATAAAGTTGATCACACTGGATGATGTGAATTGAATTTGTAATTAAGTATATTACATGGTTGATGGGGAATCAATGATGACCTAATAAATTATGGTGCCGATTATGGTGATCCTTACACCTAACCGTGCGAGAGCGCGATGACTCTCAACTGAGCGGAGGAAAGGAAGCCCAGTTTGGGCAGCGACCGTCAAGTGCGCGAGTCTAGGATCCCAGTCCCTTTTCGATTTTTACGCGAGCTCGCAGTGTTTTTACGCCTCGTCGGGATCCTGACTTTAGACCAGTTCCGCTGACCCTTTGTTTTAGGATACCCAAGCGGGGGATCCTCGGTTTTCAGTTTTACGTACGAGCTCCTTCGCCCGTACTAGTCGGGCTGTTTTTCTAGAGTGACTTTCCGGAGAGTCTCTCTCATCCATCTCAGTGGCGTAGTTTTGGAGTAGACCTATCCCTCTATTGGACCACACTTCCAATTAGAGGGCGAGACGAAAGAACACTTTTCTTGGCTACCTCACCGCTTGAGTTTTACTTTCGCAAACAGACTTGGTGATTCTACATCCAGATCATCCATATCTACATCTAAATTATCGAGAGTTGCATCTGAGAGAGTTACAGTTAAGGTTTGAATGAAATCACAATTAAAATTGAGTTGATTAGAAGTGACTAAAATCTGATTCGAAATCCCTATAAGTTAGTGAACGTGTTGGGAACTTAGTTAGGATGCACTATACAACACCGCATGCCTATGGAGGCACCCCAACCATAAGGCACTTTAAATACGTTAGAGTCATAGTGTGAGGTTACACACAGACCAAGACCACAGACTATCCACTAACTCAAAAGAGTAAATAAACTTAAGAATCTAATAAATCAAAAAACCTTTCCAATCTCAAACTTTTACATCATCACTCACGAACATGATCTCTGAAGAAAATGATGATATATATTTATACTCATACATTCATGAATATTCATGTATAATATAAATAGGTCATATATGGGAAGTGTTGGGTTAATGGGTGATAATGAGAGATGCTGGCACACAACTTGAAAATCATTTTTTACTTGAGCAAGTAGATGTAAATTGTACTTGTTCCACCTTTCTACTTGTTACTTTTGAACATATTAAATCCTTGTTTATGTTTATAAGTTTTTGGGAGATACCAACGACGCCTTTTCTTTCCTAACATGTATTGGCAGGCAAACAGCCTGCTGTTCAGTAGCTATTTATGCTTTCAGGAGACATGGTATATACTAGACGGTATGGTTTCTTTTGTCTCAGTTTTTGTTCGGTCGATAATGTACTATGCTTCTTTTCTCTTCAGTTAGATTTTTGGGAATACTGTACGTACTGTCAACCACTGTACATGTTGTAAATTAAATGGAAGTTAATGAAATAAATTCTTAGTGGCATTTATCTCTATTAGCTTTGTGGTTATGAATGTGAATGTGAATGTCATATGTAGTTTCAACGCGAAAAATTTCCTGCTTTTCTGTAACTTATGCGATCTTTAGCGAATGAAATGCCGCGAAAATGTCGTAAACGGGTGCCAGGAACCTCGGGGGTTTACAAATACGTTCAGGGTTGTTTTTTATCTAGCAACTCATTTTTCCTAGAAAATGTACCAGTTACATATGAAAAATGCTTTCTTGAATGGTGATCTTAAAGAAGAAGTGTATATGAAAATGCCACCTAGGTTTGAGAAGGACAACAAATGATGCAAACTAAAAAGGTCTTTATATTGATTAAAAAAGACATCAAGAGCTTGGTTTGAACGTCTCTGTGTGGTCATGATTAGGAATGGATATACCCAAGTGAATGAAGATCACACTCTATTTATGAGGAATGGTGAAAAAAGATCTATTCTTTTGGTGTATGTCGATGATATGATCCTTACATGTGATGACGAAGGAGAACTTTTCAAGATAAAGAAAACACTTGCAAGAGAATTTGAATTGAAAGACTTAGGGAAGTTAATGTATTTCCTAGGCATTGAGATGGCTCCATCTCCATGAGGTATGTGTCTAAGTGAACGAAAATATACTTTGGATTTATTGAAGGAATGTGGCATGTTGGGATGCAAGCCTACTATTAATCCTATTGAGGCAAATCATAAACTGAATAAAGAGGATGGTGACCTGATGATGCAAGAAAAGGTAGATATCAAATATTGGTGGGAAAATTGATCTATCTTACCCTTACTAAACTGGATATTACATATGTTGTAAATGTGGTGAGTCAATTCATGCATGCTCCTACCACCTCTCATGCTAATGCGGTAAATAGAATTCTATGCTACATAAAAGAATCACTAAGAAAAGGTCTTATGTTCAAGAAAAATCCCGAGGTCACTATTGAAGGATACACTTATGCTAACGGGGCTAGCTCCGTTGATGATAGAAGATCTACCTCAGGTTATGCAGTATATCTATGCAGAAGTTTGGTTATTTGGAGAAGTAAGAAGCAGAATGCGATTTCAAGATCAAGTGCTGAAGCAGAATACCAACCTCTTGCCAATGACATTACATGAATTCTACGGCTAAAAATCTTGCCCCATGACTTGGGCATCAAGTTTAGTATGCCAATGAAGATGTTTTGTGACAATAAAGCGACAATAAACTTGACAAACAATCCTGTAATGCATGACAAAACGAAGCATTTGGAGATTGATAGACACTTCATTCGTGAGAAGATTGATGGACTTTTGTGTCTTACTTATCTGAAGTCTACCAATCAGGTTGTTGATCTCTTCACAAAGGGGTTGCCTACGGTACAATTTGAGTTGAATGTAGGCAAGTTGGGTATAATGGACATGTATGCCCAACTTTGAGGGGGGGGGGGCTGAGTTATCATACTTTCATGGGTAATCGGATCTTCGGATGAGGGACTGTTTACCCATCTTTCTCTATATATTGTACTTCCCTCATTGGTTTATTATCTTAGTGAAGAATGCCCTAATCTCTTGTGAGAGAGATTAGGGATTGAGAGTCCCCAAGGTTTTTCCCTCTACGTGAGGTTTTCGACGTAAATCCATGTCTCCATCTTTATGTGTGCTTTGTGTGTTTGATTCTTACAATATATGAGTCATCTGATATAATAGTTTGCCCATAAGGGTATCGCATAAATTCCTCTGTGGGTCCATTTCTACATCGCCCACGTACCTGTATATATGAGGGCATGCTAATAGGCGAAGAGCCAAAACCTCATTCAACAGACCCAAAAGATGTACCAGTATATATGACTATATAACTGTATATATGAACTTCAAGAAATACTGTACTTAATTTATCACTGGCAAAATCAGGGAAACTTTGATGAATGTCCAATTCGTAGGAAGCTTTCCACATCCTTTTGTTGGCTAACAAAGACAATGTAGAATGCATTAAACGTTACATGAGGTTTGCATCAGAAATCCAACTGCTCATCGCCAAACAAGAACGATAAGAACATGCAGAACATCTAGACAAATCATTCCTGCACCATTTGGTACATCCTCAAAAGATAATTATTCATGGTTTCGAGGCTAGGCAAGTTTACAAATTACAATTAGGATATGTTTAATCTACTGATTTAGCAAAATCAAGGGGAGATATTGAGGACGAGATTTTTATCTTAAAACGAAGCTTCTTGGGTCAACCCCATTGCCATTAGCTCCTCCGGGCAACTGCCAGTAATCGACATTGAGTGGCCAATAAAAAGTAATGCACGTATCTAAGGCATACCCTATATCCTAAAACGGGGCATGCAAGCTCGAGGATTGAGCGCCACAAATCTAATTAAATATTTTTGTATTACTTGAGACGGACTTGTAATCTGGAATTAAATATTTGGATCCGTACAAGGAGCAACTAATGTAAGCTTTCTAAATCCTATTATTAGGCTTATCACAACCGTGATATGTATTCCTCTGTTTTATTTCAACATATTGCGGAATAATGACCTGTCGCCACCCAAAGAACCAACCCAATCACCGGTCAACCTATCAAATCCGTATTCAGCATGAATGATTATCTGTGTAATGGATGTCTGCAATACATAACATACTGTGAAGTATTTTAGTAAAATACAGACATAGAAAGTGTCAAAATCGAGCAATCCAATTTGGAAAAAATCCATAGAAGCTCCTTTTTCAACATATAATATATGCAAGCAAGCATTTTATGTAGTACAGAACACGTGAAACTTCTAGCTCTACATTTCTCTAATGGAGATCGCCAATCAATCATGAGCTCCATCAACTGGTATTTTGCGAGGTGCCAATCTCTTATAACCAGGGGATCAACTCATCATAATTTATATCTGTCATCGATTTTAGTTCTACTTAGTGAAAGACCATTAATGTTTGTACAACAAAAATAAATATACATGTGCACATAAACATACACATACAGTTCATGGTCACTGCCATCGAATTCACAAGTTCTTTAAGAAACAGTGAATCAGGCCGTTTGTAATTCGATAACCCTCAAACAATATTATTCATCAGAACAAGACTGACAATAGGAAACCTTATTTCTTACCAGACGCTTCTTGGAGGCATTGCATTTTGAAATGTTAAAAACCACAGCAACAGTAGTTGTACCAACTAAAATATCATAAAGAAAGGTGTTTTTTAAGCAGATTCATGGAAGTACTAGGAATTGAATACAACATAAACTTCTTCAAAGAAAGTAAAACCTACAAAAGGGCAGTCCAAAAATTCACGTATTGGTTGAATCTCGCTGTTAAGCTCAAAAAGGCACGGACATTCATGCTCGTGCATGAGAGCGAAGCAAGAAAGAGAAATCCAACAATCTAGTTTGATATCCTAATCCTTTGCATTTTTCTCTTAATCTTAAGGAAGTACATTTACATGAGTCCATTCAATACGAGTAAATTAAATCACAACTTTCTAGTTTTTTCCTTTTAAACAAATATCTATAATTCAAAACTTACTCTTGCACTTTGAATGCTCTAAGAGCTTGTTGAGCCACCACCCCAGGCCGAAATTCTTTCTTTTGCTAAAGATGCCTGCATGTAATCGTTTAGGTCAAAGAAAGAACTGATTAGGTGCTCAGATAACTACTTTTTTAATGTCAATACCTCCTTTTCCCAGTCAGTCCATAAAGTGATTGCTACAAGAATCACAGTTTGTAGAAAAGCCCCAATGAGCATGCCACCCCACAAGCCCTAAAAGAATCATTGTCATAAAATCTGGTAATACAACTAGTCTTAAACAAATATATGAGAAGCCATATGGTTACGGTGCATAGGCCAAATGCCAACAGAACTGTTTTCTTCCTGTGTGGTTACCAAATTATGGCACATCCTATCTTACCTCCAAGTGGAAGTCAAATTTGAAACCCAATATGACACCAACAACGAGCCCAACCAGATAATAGCAAGCAATATTTATATAGGCAACCGTAGCTTGCCAGCCGGCTCCAACAGCCACACCTTCCAAGAAAAAGATAGCAAATAAGTTTTCCAAGGAGAAAACCATTATATAAGACGTGAGTGCTCACATCCAAAAGAGAACTGTTAAAAGATATTATTTTTCCTATTTTTGCAAGTAGCAGAAAAAACGTGGGCCAAACAAACCAGAAAGCAAGACAAACACACAAACATATGTAAGGGGTTCAGTCTTAATCAGGCTATGGCATCGGCAGCTGCTTTTCTTTTGTGGGAAAATTATGAGAATAAAATTATGAGAATAAACTTAAATAGTTTTGTTGAAGGGAACGAATGAGATACAAATACCATTAACCCTAGAGCTCTCTTATATAGGAGAAAAGCTCTATGGGTAATTTACATAAAAAGGACAAACAAAACCTACATAATAAAGTTACTCTAACACTCCCCCTCAAGCTGGAGCATATATATCCAACATGCTCAGCTTGGAACAACAAAGATGAAATGGACCCCTAGCAAGGGCCTTGGTGAACATGTCTGAAACCTGCTCTCCTGATGATACATGAGAGGTTGAAATAAGCCCTTTTTGAATTAAGTCCCGTGTATAATGGCAATCCACTTCAATGCGCTTCATCCTCTCATGGAAGGCTAGATTATTGGCTATGAACAAGGCTGCTTGATTATCACATTTCAGATGCATGGGAAGAGGAACATCAATAGTTAAATCAGTTAAAACGGATTTAACCCACATCATCTCAGCACTACCTTGGGCCATTGCCCTATATTCTGACTCTGCACTAGATCGAGCCACTACAGTTTGCTTCTTACTCTTCCAAGCTACTGGTGAGCTGCCAACAAATACAATAAAGCCTGAAGTTGACTTTCTATCATTGGGACACCCGGCATAGTCTGCATCAGCATAACCTGTGACGGATAACGAGGTATCTCTTCTAAACAGAAGACCAGTACCTGGAGACGACTTCAGATATCTCAAGATCATAAAAACAGCATTCATGTGTGCCTGCCTGGGTTGCTCCATGAATTGGCTTACCCTATTAACTGCAAAGGCTATATCCGGTCGGGTAATAGTGACATACAAGAGCTTTCCCACTAGCTCTCTATATCGTCTCTTGTCTACCTCCTCAGAGTCATCATCATAAAGTTTGACATTAGAATCCATAGGAGTAGCAGCTGGTCTACATCCTGCCATACCTGTCTCAAATAGGAGATCCGTAACATACTTCTTTTGTGTCATTACCATACCTTGCTTGTTCCGTGCAAACTCCAGCCCCAAAAAATAGCGAAGTGTACCCAAGTCCTTCATAACGAACTGATCGCCAAGGAACTCCTTGGCTCCTTGAATGCCCTGCTCATTACTGCCTGTAATAACAATATCATCAACATACACTAAAATGATCACAGTACCTCGCTGATCTCTCTTTACAAAGAGAGTATGATCTGCTGTAGATCTGACGAAGCCCTTCTGTTCAATCAACTCCGAGAGCTTCTGAAACCAAGCCCGTGGACTCTGCTTCAGGCCATATATGGCCTTATGAAGACGGCACACCATACTGGACTCCCCCTCAGCAGCAAACCCTGGTGGCTGCTGCATATAGACCTCTTCCTCCAAGTCACCATACAAGAAGGCGTTCGTGACATCAAGCTGAAATAGGGGTCAGTCTCGGACAACAGCAACTGCAATGAGAATCCGTAAGGTAGAATGACGGGCTACTGGAGAAAACGTCTCCTGATAGTCCACCACATATGTTTGGGTGAACCCACGAGCAACCAACCTGGCTTTGTATCTATCAACCGTCCCATCTGCCCGATGCTTAACAGTAAAAACCCATTTGCTTCCGACAATGGACGCACCTGGTGGAGGATGCACAACACTCCACGTACCACGTGACTGCAACGCCGCCATTTCCTCTTCCATAGCTAAACGCCACGGGCTGCTCTGTAGGGCCTCCTGATAAGATCGTGGGATGTGTACTGCCGATAACCCAACAACAAACTTGCGAAAGTCCGGGGACAAACGCTCTAACGACGCTTGAGAGCAAAAATCCATCCCATATTTGGGATTCGTCGTCCGAGCACGCTTCTGCCGTCTATGAGCAATAGGTATATGTAGGTCATCGACTGGAGGAGTGACAGTATCATCAGTACCCTATACATCAGTACTCTGTACATCCATCTGCGCATTCAAATCACCTGTGCCATCAGTAGAACTCAAATGATCAGTACATACCTCGGGTGTGCTGGATGATGGAGGAGGCACATGAGCAGAAGGCCGTCGCTGATAGACCTGAGGAAAATAAACAGTAGCTGGTGGTGGTGGTGGTGTAAACTGTGGTGGTGGAGTAGACTGTGGTGGTGGTGGAGTAGACTGTGGTGGTAGATTAGAGCATGGAACAGATGGAGGTGGAGGCGGCACATAGATGTCATCTCCTTCCTCAGAGTGAGTGAGTATGTCACCTGTAGGAGAAAAATACATAATGGACTAAAAAAAGGTGACATCTGCACTGACGTAGTACCTTCGTTTAACTGGATCAAAACGCCGATATCCCTTCTGGGTTTTGGAATAACCCACAAAAACATATTTGACAGCTCTGGGAGAGAGCTTGTCAAGACCAGGAGAAAACAATGAACAAATGCAACAGACCTAAAACACGCGGTGTTAGGGAGAAAAGATCCTTCTCGGGAAACGCAGTCAAGAACGGAATCTTCTCCCCTAACACTGTCGAAGGCATACGATTAAGAAGATAACAGGCAGTGAGAACCGCATCCCCCCAATAGGAGTGAGGGGCACGACTCTGAATCAAAAGGGTTTTGGTCATATCCAACAAATGACGATGCTTCCGTTCAGCCACCCCATTCTGTTGGGAGGTATAAGCACACGACGTCTGATGCACAATCCCATGAGACATAAGAAATTTGGATAATTGGGTACTGCACAACTCTAGAGCAATGTCAGACCGTATGTACTTCACTTTAGCAGAGAAAATATTTTTTATTTCAATAAGAAAAGACTGAATAAAATGACCAGCATCAGATTTATTTTTAAGAAGAAAGACCCAAGAAAGTCTAGAGAAATCATCGACAGCAACAAGATAAAACCTGTACCCTTGAAGATCAGGGACACGACTGGGACCCCAAATATCAAAATGTAGCAGCTCAAAAAGACCATGATGACTTTGACCTATACGACTCGGAAAAGACGACCTGTGATGTTTGCCAAGTTGGCATGCCTCACACTGAAAATTAGACTTGGGAGAAATCTGTGGAAGAATATGGACCATCTTTTGCAACGGAAGATGGTCAAATCGAAGATGCCAAGTGTAGGGTGACACCGATCCAGCCCTCATAGAAGAGATACCAGCATAAGGAGATTGCACCAGTCGATAAAGACCTCCTTGCTCATGGCCAGTCCCAATCACTCTGCCCGTTAATATGTCCTGAAACACAAGAGTAGATGGGTCAAATATAGCACGGCAATGTAAATCTTTGGTGAGTTGACTAATAGACAGCGAATTCATCGAGAACTTCGGTGCATAGAGAACATTGGACAGTCTCAAGGTAGGAGTCAACTGTACCTCCCCTTGACCAGTAATAGGGGAATATGTACCATCAGCTATCACTACCGATCGTTCAGATTGAGCAGGATGAAAGACACTAAACTGACCTCTGTCACCACAGAGATGGTGTGATGCACCTGAATCCATGATCCATTCTGATAGATCCGCCTTGTAACACGTAGTAAAGGCAATGGGTGCGGAACCTTTGAAGGCACCCACAGATGGAAAATCTACCTTGTTGTCTGACATGACGACAACAATAACCTGCAACTGGGGTTACACAATCGGAAGACAATGTCTACTTGTACATAGACTCAAACCAGCGGTCACGCGTACAGAACATGTATATTCAAGGAAGCATGGCTAGGGCATCTAGTGCATACGGCTGCACGCTACAGAACATGACCTGGACTGCACGCAAGATGAGATAGCCAGGCTAGATGAGAAAGTCAGAACATGACCTGGACTGCACGGTACAGTAAAGATGTGGCTTTGCGTCTATGTGGCGTACAGGAGAGATCAGGAGAGATCGCCAGGCAGGAGCGATGTCGCGCACCCCATGATGTCAGGAGGCTACACCACGCGTGCGATGGAGGCACAGACGAGGTGCGATGTAGGCACAGGCAAGGTGCGATGGCTATACCACGATCGCCAGGAGAGATGGAGGCACAACGCTATCGGCCTCGACCACGCACGCGATCAGGAGCGAGGGCTCCAGGCGCGCGATGAGGGCGCCAGGCGAGGAAGGCTAGATGGCTCCAGGCGCGCGATGAGAGCCTAGATGGCGCGAGACGAGATGGGTCGCACAGCACAGGCGAGAGGTGAGATGATGCGCGAGATAATGATGCGCGAGGATGGCTCAGCACTGGACCCTTGCGCCAGATGAGGATGCGCGAGGTCGCCAAGAAAGCGCTATCGCGCGGCGGCTATCGCGCGAGGGTTATCGCGCCAGAAGGAGCACAAGCGATGTCGCGCGCAGATGAGGGCTATCGCGCGAGAGGTCTATCGCGCGAGCGCCAGGCGGGAGGGCACAAGCGAGATGTCACAGGCGATGGCCCTCGATGTCACAGGTGATGGCGGTCGATGTCACAGTCGATGGCGGCGACCTCGAAATCGAGAGGGAGAGAGAAAGGGCGGCGGGTGGGGTAGGGTTAGGGTTAGGTCTCAAAACTCCGGCCTAGGACCGTCGCTCTGATACCATGTTGAAGGGAACGAATGAGATACAAATACCATTAACCCTAGAGCTCTCTTATATAGGAGAAAAGCTCTATGGGTAATTTACATAAAAAGGACAAACAAAACCTACATAATAAAGTTACTCTAACAAGTTTATATAACAACCCCATACAGATGGATCTCTTAAAAATAGGTGATAAACTAATCTAATATATAAAAATCTATGTCTGAGATAATGGACTTAGAAAAAAAGGATGCGGGAAGGTCACAGAATCATGCTCCACAGTGCGTTGGATAGAACAGATGGATTAGGACGTGCCGCACGTCAACAATCTTCACTTTGAATTGAATCCTCTAAAATCAAAAGACTACTACACTCAATGGCCACTTGTCCCTACCTTTCTCTACTGAGAATAATTGAATTTACAAGTCCAAGAAATATCTGAACTTGCTTCCAAGTATTGTCTTTATGAACACATCAACTAGATTATCTATCATATCATCCTTCTTCACTTAGATCCTCTTGTAAGAGCATTGAAATGATACCTGACATGAATATACTTATTCGTCTCATGATGCCTTTAATTATTGGGTAGGAAAATTATATTAAGACGGTCATAGGATATGTTAGCTTAATCATGTCGTAGATTGAGATCTCTAAAGGTTGTAGAGTAGGCTTATAACTAATCACATAATTCCCCAAAGTGAATACATATCGTGTCTTTGAACTCCTCTAATTTAGATCTACAGCATAATATATATCCAGTAATCAAATATTATATGTCACATCCGTAGATGAGGCCAATATCAGATGTTTCTTTCAGATTCTGAAAAATATGCTTGACTACCTGTCAATGTTCCTTCCCAGGATTTTCAATGAATCTGTAACAAGGTTTACAGTGTAGATGGGATTGAAGACTCTCGCCTGCACTATCATAGAGAATATGTGACACATATTCATCTGCATTAAACTATGCTGCTAAAGAAATGAAGAGATACATATTCACAGCAGATGGAGTACTAAAAGGTTTTAATGTGGTCATCCCAAATCTCACCAAGATTTTTCCTAATGTAATTATTTTGAAAGAAGAGTTTCCTTTCTGAATGGGCCCTTCTTCCAACCTCAAAACTTCCTTTGTTGGCATGAGGTTTTTTAATTGTAAATTATGAACCAAGCAACATCTTCCGATTATCTAAGGTGATTTTCTTATTATTAGCAATCAACATGTCGTTAACATATAGTAACATACATATGAAGGACTATCCCACACCTTGTGTTAAAACAATCATATGGGTACCTGTTGAAACTAAGACAAATCATTAAACTGTCAAATTTTTTATACCACTACTTCATATGCTTGCATATATAATCTTCCTTGCCTTGAATTGTAAATACCTATGTTTGAGTTATTAAAATATCTTCCACAACTTCACCATGCAGAAAAGATGGTCACATCTAAGTTCTCCAACTCCAAGACTCGATATGCTACAAGATCTAGTAACATAATGATGGGTGTACAATGGGAGATAATATATTGTTGAAATCCAAACCTTTTCTTACAATTGTATCCTTTCGCAACTAGACGTATCTTGGTATAACCCAAGATCTCATACATACCTTACTTTGCATGTAGCCTTGCTTATCGGCATATTGTAGCATTGCTTGGACATGCATGTCATTTTGCGACCGCACCTGGAGGTTATCAGCATAGAATTCATAGCTTGAAGCTGAGAAGGCATTGCCATTTATTTGCTCACTCTACATCAAGGGGCATCTCTAGAACCTCTTTAGGTTCTTTTTTTTTGTCTCTTTTCATTTCTACTATAGTTGTAGTTGGCCATCTCCGTGCAATATTTTGATTTTTTGCCATCATTATACAATCTTTTGCATCTATTGTCTTTTTCTCTGTTGGTACCTTGTCAACTCTCTGTTGATGTCCATATGCATGTGTGGTTATCTACTTATTATGGGACATGTCGACGTCTATTTGCTAGACATATCTCTATATGCGGTACCATAAACCATTTTTACGGAGACAAGAAGCAGTTAGACATGGTCAGGTATATCCCACTGAGTAGGATCATTCAGGTTGCTCATGGTCACCTATCATCTGTTATAGGGCATGTTAAGTTTTTTCTCCTCGGGTCTATCGGTAGTCTAAAAGACAGGTTCTACCTCCATAATGCTCAACTTTTCTACGGCTCATGTCCTCTCTTAGATGTAGAAAGGCCAAATTGAATTTTGGTCAGCTACCTATATATTTTTGTAAATGAAGGACTTGCGTTATCTTTGGTTAGATATCTTGTGTCTAGAGGAACTTCCGCTCCGACACCACTTGTAACGACCTCTTTCACCCGAAAATAGCGTACAAACATCAACGATTATATAAAGAATAGTGAAGAACCAACTTAAAATTTTCCATAATAAGGGAATGTGAAGATATCTGTGTTTTTATATTTAATATGTACTTCTTTCTTATTTTCTTTTCCGGTTGTATACTTTATGTAATTTACCCATAGGCCTCTCTACTATATAAGAGAGCTTAGGGTTCTCAGAAATAAACAAGTTCTCTTATTTTCTCCAACATGGTATCAGAGCGGCGGTCCTAGACCGGAGCTCTCGATTCCCAGAAACCCTAACCCCACCACCAGCCCTTTCTCTCTCTCTCTCTCTCTCTCTCTATCCGCACGCCGCCGCCCTCTCGTTCCCTCGCCTCGTCGCTGGCGTTGCAACCTAGCGCGCCGCCACAGCAAAGGCTCCGCGCACGCGCTCGCCGCTCACAGCGTACCGCGCCTCTTCTCTCTCGCGTGTACACCTCTTTACGTGCACCGCGCGCACAACGCACCGTGCGCTAGCCCCCTTTCACGCGTACCTCAGTCTAGTCCCGCGCGTTGCGTGCTGATTTCACTTGCACGTCGCCTAAACCTCGTCCATTGATTGGTGGGTTGGTGTGCATGAGTCTACACATGCACTCAAACCCATATATGTCTGTGTAGACATACAACATTTGTTTTGTTGCACCCGCAGCAGTCTTTCCTCGGCAGTATGTCTGAGAACAAGGTCGATGTACCCGCCACTGACGCATTCAGAGGTCCGGCGCCTATTGTAAAAATGGACGGGACAAATTATGAGCTCTGGGCTATGCAGTTCATGAGCCAGATAAAGTCGAATGGTAAGAAGCATATTCTTACCGAAGAAGAGCTGCTGGAGAAGACTGGGGTGAATGCCTCGTGGGAGGCCGATGATGCGTATGCTAAAGTCTAGCTATCTGGGACGTTGACGATAGAGATCGACAACGATGTACTGCATCAACTCACAGCTAAGGCTATGTGGGATATTCTAGCAGCGACATATTCACAGGCGCGGAATGAGACCAAGATACTTCAGTTGCAACATGATATTTTTACAGTTAAATAGAATGAGCGCCCTCTTCACTCACTGTACACATACCTGAGAGGGATGTTTGAGAAGCTCCATAGCTTCATGCCGTTGACGGCCACTCCTGAGCAGCAGAAGACGTACAGGAATGCTACCATGGTAGGAGTATTCCTGGTTGCCCTTGATCCAGAGTATGATGATGCCTGATCTCAGATTCTTGCTGATGCTACTATTCCTCCTATGGAGGAAGCTTTTCGCCGACTGAGTCGCATTACTGTTCCAAGCTCTACTGCCAACCAGACACCTTTAGCGATGGCAGCCTCTAGAGGAAGAGGTGGATCCTCTACCTTCCGTGGTCGTGGCCTCCGAGGTCATGGGGGTCGAATTCGTCAACCATGCAGCTATTGTCGTCGCCCGGGTCACTTCGAGGATACATACTACTCTAAGCATGCTTTCCTGCATCGGCTCGGGTAGCAGAACAAGTTGAGTCCCCTGCACCTTTCTCATTGGACTAGTTATTCGATGATCTTGTTGCCAGACTGAGGAATATCATGCCTCCTGATACAGCTCCTGGAGGTCAGTCAGATGTGGTTGTCTCTGCCTCTGCTAGTTCATCTGCCACAGCCAGTACCTCAGGTAGTTCCTATGCTCTCACCTCTTGTGATGGATCAATGATTACAAACTGGATTATGGATTCTGGAGCGACCCATCATCTTTGTGGGGACAAAGAACAGCTCACTGTATATAGCTCGGTCTCTTCAGGACGAACTGTAGTGATAGCCAATGGGACACATTCCCCGATCACATGACAGGGGAAGGTTCACTTGAAGCCTTCCATGAGACTGCAGAATGTGTTATATGCTCCCGATTTCTCTATGAATTTACTGTCCACCATCTAGATTACCAAGGATTTGAATTGTCGAGCTATTTTTGACTCGTCGTCTCTTGTTTCTCAGGACATACCCTCGGGCAAGGTGATTGGCTGTGGCCGTGAGCAGAATGGTCTCTATCGTCTGGTCAATACTCCCTATATCGGTGCATCTCTCCAATCTACAGAATCAGACTCTCCATATACCTGGCATCACCGTTTTGGTCACCTTCCTCTTCAGAAGATGTGTCGTGTCCTGCCCCAGATCTCTCCGACGTCGTCTTTCCAATGTGAAGCATGTCAGTTGGGAAAGCACCATCGGTCTACTTTCCCAGGTCGTCAGAGTCGGAGCACTAGCTCCCTGTTTGAGTTAGTTCATATTGATATTTGGGGTCCAAGTCGTGTTCCTGACCACCAGGGACACAGGTTTTATCTGGTCGTAGTCATGGTATTAAAAGGCGCACCTCGAGGCGGTCGAGGCGTACGCCTCGAGGCGAGGCGGGCCTTTTTAGCCTCGAGGCGTGCGCCTCGGCCTTGTCCAGTGAGGCGTGCGCCTCGGCCTTGTCCAGTGAGGCGTGCGCCTCGAGTGGTTGAGGCGTAGCCTCGAGGCGTTCCGCCTCGAGGCGTCGAGGCATTTTCCGAGGCGTTTTTGTTTTTTTGAAGATTTCTTGTATGATTTTAATAGTTACATGGTGGTTTGAGAAGCTTATAAATATATACTTGTTTAGGATAATGATTATACAAGTTAAATGCTAAAATCTGATGTTTCTTTCGTACCCATAACTCCACATTTACTATTAATTATGTGTAACTATTTCAGCAAACTGCTTTATATTTACTATTAATTATGTCTAACTATTAATTTATGCAAAATGTATGCTTAAATTTGACCTCTTTCATATTAATATGCTTGAATTTGACCTCTTTCATATTCATATTTACCATTAACATGCCAAATTATTTTAGTGAACGCTTACTATTACATCCTTAAACATATAAAAATGTGTATACGAATTCGAATCCTCATAAAAGAAAAAATTTTTGGGACGGGGGCGCAGCGAGACCCCCGTTTTGGTAGGGTATGGTGCAACAGGGGAGATGCATACAACCGTTCTTCATCTGGGTATAGTAGAACATATAGTTAGGATTCAAATCATGTGATTCATATCAACAACTTGGATATTTATAATGACAACTATAGGCTATAGCCAAGCCCTTTTAGATAACTTTTTAGTGATAGTTATAAGTTATAACCAATGATTTTCTTTTGATTAGGTAGAAATTTAGAAAGGTTTATGGCATTGAGTCATTGAGATATCCTTTTTTCATGTTCTTATCTTCATAATATCATCATATATTACATTGTTGTATACTATATGTTTGTCAGATTATATTATTTCATCAATAAATATATGTATTATATATTTTATAATTATTTTTCTATACAAAACTGAGGCTTACGCCTCGACCGCCTCGAGGCTACGCCTCGCCTCGCTTCTAGGGAAAACGCCTCGTTCCGCCTTTCGTTTTTTCAAACCTTGGTCGTAGTAGATTTTTCCCGTTTGTCTTGGGTGTTTTTATTGAAAAATAAATCTGAAGCAGGAAATGTGATTCAAACATTTATCAATGAAGTTCAAAATGTTTTCTCTTCTTCTGTGAAAATTGTGTGGTCTGACAATGCCTTGGAGTTTTGTACTAGAACCTTGTCCTTGTTCTTTACATCTCGTGGTATAATTCATCAAACTTCATGTGCTTACACTTCACAACAAAACGGTGTTGCAGAGAGAAAACATCGCCATCTATTGGATATCACTTGGACCTTACTTATTCAGAGTCATGCTCCAAACTCGTTCTGGGGTGATGCGGTTCTCACGGCCTGCTACTTAAGAAATCGCATGCCCTCATCTGTCTTGGATGAGAAAACTCCTCTCTCTCTCTCTAGCGCTTCCTAAGAAGGAGTTGTTCTCTCTTCCACCTCGTGTCTTTGGCTGTGTCAGTTTTGTCCATTAGTTGGTGCCAGGTCTTGATAAGCTCTCTTCCAGGGCTATCAAATGTGTGTTTGTCGGGTACTCCAGGACTCAGAAGGGCTATCGGTGCTTTGATCCGCTGCGTCAAAAATATTTTGTTAGCGTCGACGTCACATTCTTTGAATCTGTCATGTTTTTCTCTCCTACAGGAGACCGATGACTACTCCCCATTCTGTTACTGAGGTCTCCTACATGTCACCACCTCCTATGAGTCAGTTACCTTCCATGCCATCTCCACCACCACCTCCACCTTTACCATCTCCAGTAATCATTGTCCCACCGTTGCCAAAGTACTATACCCGTCGGTCATCCTCTGCTCAAGGTCATGGCCAGTCATCCAGCAGCCCTCAGGTTGATTCTGATAACTTGATTACTAACGATGAGTCTGAAGGTCCATTGATACAGGAAACAAAGCCGGATGATGATCATGCAGACTTGGACGTGCCTATCGCTATTAGAAAGCAACGACATACTTGTGCTTCCTATCCACTTGCTTCTCATGTCTCATTTCATCGCGTTTGACGGACGACTTCCAGAAATTTGCGGTAGCCCTATCTGCCGTTGAGATTCCACGTAATTATCAGGAGGCACTCCAAGATAGCAAATGGCGCCTTGCTATGGAAGAAGAAATGGCCGCATTGCAGTCCCGTGATACGTGGACACTTGTTTTGCCACCACCTAGAGCGTATATTGTGAGCTGCAAGTGGGTATTTACTGTTAAATACCATGCCGATGGAAGCCTTGATCGGTATAAGGCAAGGCTCGTGGCACGTGGTTTTACTCAGACCTATGGAGATGAGTACTTGGACACGTTCTCCCCAGTTGCTCGACATTCTACCTTACGTATTCTTCTTTCAATTGTTGTAGCACGAGATTGGCCACTATTTCAGCTTGATGTGAAAAATGCATTCTTATATGGCGATCTGCACGAGGAAGTTTATATGCAGCAGCCTCCGGGGTTTGCTGTTGAGGGGGAGTGTGCCCAAGTTCGTAGACTCCATAAGGCGATATATGGCCTTAAACAGAGTCCTAGAGCATGGTTTCAAAAGCTTTCAGATCTGATTGAGCGACAGGGTTTCAAGAGGTCAAATGCAGACCATTCCTTATTTGTGCAGAAGATGTCCAGAGGTACTGTGGCTATCTTGGTGTATGTTGATGATATTATTGTTACAGGAGATGATGAGTAAGGAATTAAGATGGCTAAATATTTTCTGGGCAGTCAATCTGTGACGAAGGATCTGGGTACCCTAAGGTATTTCTTGGGGTTGGAATTTGCTAGAAATGCACAGGGTCTTGTGATGACCCAAAGGAAGTACGCTACAGATATGCTTGCAGAAACATGAATGATGGGATGTCGACCGTCCACGACTCCTATGGATCCTAGTATGAAGCTATATGATGATGATAGTGATGAAGTTGATAAGAGAAGATACAAAGAGTTGGTTGGAAAGCTCATTTATATTAAAATCACCCGATCCGTAACCCGCAACAAGTCTCAAACCTCAAATAAAAACATCCTCACCTTAACTTATATAAAAAAACAACAAAACATGTTATGAGCATAATGCTCAATATGTCCAGTTAGGGTCAAGCCGGATAACACAAAAAAAATCAGGTCTCCGTCGAGCAATTTCAAACAGTTTTATACATAAATATAATCAGTCGGAATAAATATTCCTAAAAGGATGTGTATAATTTTTCTTGTTAATCTACTTAGAATAATGTTTGTAAAATACATTGTCCATGGATACAATTCTTAAATACGCCACTAATCGTGAAATATAGTGCAAGGGTTTCAATGATATTCTCTAGTAAAATTTACAATAATAGGTTCTTTAGAAAATGATGAATATGAAAGTGTAATCAGAGATAAAGAAATATAAACAGTGGAAAGAACACCGAAATTTCATGTGGAACCCTACTCCCAAAAGAGCGGGATGAAACCACAGGAGAAGGCCTCCCAAGGGCCTTGTATTCTTTATTGCTTTCTCTCTCGCTCATCCGTTACAGGTGGTGTAGGGTTTCTTATATAGCCCCATTAGAATGATTGAGTCCCACTTATAGTAGATGTGGGACTAAACCAGTGGATATGGTAATTGTACCTTGGAAGGATCCATTACCTATCTCTACATATGACGTACATTCTAAAACTCCCCCTCAAGCTGAAGATGCAATGCTCATCTTGGACAAATAGAAAGAAATGTCGCACTCACATAATAGAAGACACTACAACCAATATCAATCCAACACATATTCTATTGGCTACCTGCTGAGGATGTTACTTCTCATGTCGTGTTGATGAGGAGGAACCAAAGGGTTGGAATGTGAATTGAACTAGGTCCCCTCATCGGAGAAAGTGTGCTCTGTGTTACGGTCGTCAGAGTCATTGAAACTGGAGTGAGTCCCCCCTTGAAAAACTCTGGCACACAACTACTCCATCTCTCTGAAAGGCCAAATAAATAACATCGTTAAGTATCCATACGTAGATATCTGAAGAAAGGTTTCTCTCATAAGGTTCTCGAAGTTGGTTCTCTCTAATAGGAACCTCGAATGATCTCAACTAGAGTTCACGATCACTGCGGAATAGAGTCTGAAAAAGAGTTTCCTCATCAGAGAGTTAGGTCTCTCCCATAGTGGCTCAGAGAATGGGATTTCTACTATGGAGTCCCTATGGATCACATGAAAACCTTGAGTCCAAACCAAAGATGGGGTCCTCTTGAATAAAGATCGCATACATGTGTGTACCAAACTGGTAGAGTCTAAATATGTCTTGTAGAAACCTACATAATACTCCCCCATTCTCCCAGACTTGTTGGAAGATGATGTCAACAAAATTGGGAGAAGACGTAAAGATGGGAAAATAAAATACAATAAGTCGATCTCTCTTCCTTTTTCTCGACCATTTCTCCTTTTCTAGTCATTCAATTTTTTTGCATACGACTCTCTCTCTCTCTCTATATATATATCATTTTTTGCATATATTAGGAGAGCAGTTGGGCTAAAAAATTGTGCCCTATTTCCGCTCTTCTTTCTGGCCATCTGTTTTTTTAAACACAACTCAAGCTGGCCCCCTTGGGCAAAGAACAAAGCAAATAAGCTACCCTTCTTTTTTTAGGCAGATCGGGCCTGTTAGGCCTCAATTGAACATCACTTTTTTTATAATTAGGCTTCCCTTCAGGACCTTAATTTGTAAAGCCTCTTCTGGAGAAACCCATTTGGGCCACTGTTCGGAAGACATGGAGAAGGATGCATCATAGAGCATCTAGGTAGAGGACCTCCCAAAGATGGGCATCACCTATGATATGCTATGGTCATCAAGGCACTTTTCGCACCTTATGCGTGGATTGCCTAGAGCATCATAGATTCCCATCTTTTTTCATGCAGGTCCAACAAAAAGAGAACCTAATGTCGGTTGACGGAAGCCTTTTGCATGGAGATATTGGGATCTTTGTTCTCGATGCGACGCTAAAGATCTGTTGAATAATCATGCGCTGAAGATTTATGTTGAACAATATGTGTACCCACTTAATGATCTAGTGGTAGTATAGTGTGTCTACCACACAAAAGGCCATGGTTAAGATACCACTCTTGTATGGGTTGCGTTAGGTAGTCGACGACCAACGTAAAAAATAGTCGAATCTTTCAACATGGATTTGAGCAAGAATCCATGTAGCTAACCCTACTTATAGTGGGAGAAGGCTTAGTACATTTTATAATATGCACACCAGGAGCGGTGAATCACGCGTACCTGGAGAATTAGGGTTCTATCAGGAACCCTAGCTTTTTCAAGAACTTGGTGATGGATAAAATTCAAAACTCGCACATATGCACCGAACAATCAACAACAACAAAGCCATTCCCCACTTTAAGTAGGGTCGGCTATATGGATTTTTTTGCCTCCATTTAGATCTATCTTGGGTCATTCTCGGGCTTAGATCCAAAAAACTAAATCCCTTCGTATAGCCTCATTCAACCACTTCTTGGGACTTCCAAGCCCCCTTTTAGCAGGCTCAACATTCCAAAACTCACATGTCCTCACCGATGCATCAACTGACTCCTTTGCAGATGGTCAAACCATCTTAAGCAATTTTCTCACATCTTATCTTCGATCAGAGCTACACCCACCTTTGTAAATGCACCAAACAATCCTTGGAACAATTTTTACTGAACTTAAACAATATGAATCATAAATATTTTAAGAACAAAACCCTAAAAACTAACCTGTATGGAATTACTGATTCAGAAGATTGACATTGAAGCATTCGATCAGATCGTTGTTGTCAATGGCAATAGAGAATTAGGGTTTCAAGAAACCTTAGAACTCAATCTCAAACATGATCACGAACATGAATAGATCTTGAACAGACGAATAAGAATGTTCAATCCAAAATCATACTCACACTTATACAATGTAGAAAATGTTGAATACGAAAGTGTAATCAAAGATAAAGAAATATAAACAGTGGAAAGAACATTGGGATTTTACGTAAAACCCTACTCTCTAAGGAGCGAGATGAAACCATAAGAGAAGGCCTCTCAAGGGTCATGTATTCTATATCGCTCTCTCTTTCTCTCATCCATTATATTGGTGTGTGGATTTTTATATGGCCTCACAACAATGATTGAGTCTCACTCACAGTAGATGTGGGACTAAACTAGTGGATGTAGTGATGAAACCCTATAGGGATCCTATTCATCGTCATACTCTTCTGATACATGGAATCCATACTTTTTAGATTGTCTTGCAATTCTCAAACTCTTTTTAAGAGGTACAATCGTGTCATTTTCAATTATCTCTTCAATTTCTAGTGTAGGAACTTCATCGGTCTTGCTAGACTCGATTACTTCCTTAACTTCATTATTTTATTGACATCTAAGGAATTCATCTTTCATAAATTTGACGTCCCTAGAAACAAATACCTTTTAAGTCTCAAGATCATAAAGTTGGTATCTGATACCATTCTTTATGTATCCTATGAAGTAGCACTCTCTAGTGTGAGATTTCAACTTGCTTGCATCCACATTTTTAGCATGGACCAAACAACCCCAAATCCTGAAGTGTCGTATACTCAGCTTGGTACCATACAAAAGCTCATGAGGGATTTTAGGTACAAATTTAAATAGACTCTTGTTTAGGACGTAAGTTGCAGGCTCTACTGCATGTCCCCAGAAATTAAGAGATAAGTTTGCTTTACCCATTATTGATCTCACCATATCCAACATGGTTCTGTTGCATCTGTCTGCAACTCCATTGAGTTGAAGAGTGCATAGGGCGGGTTTGGAAATAATTCCTCTCTCTTTGAGGTATTCTTTGAATTCATTTGAGAGATATTCACTACCTAGGTCAAATCGAATTCGTTTTATCTTCTTGATGGCTTGATTCTCAACCAAAGTCATGGACTCGGAACTTTTCAAAAGCTTCGTGTTTGTGACGTAGTAAGAAAAAAACCCATACCACAGATAATCATCAATAAAGATCGCGTAATATTGATGTCCATTTCGAGTCACAGTATGGAGGGGACTACATACATCAACATGTATCAGGTCTGGTATACCTTCGCACCGTTTATCTTTCTTAGAGAAGGGTGTCCTAGATATTTTACCACGAATGCAATGCTCGCAAGTTGGTAATGACAAACTTCTAGGAAATCCAAAAAACTGTCCTTTACCAGTTTATTGATCCTATCAACAGACACATGTCCAAGTCTTCAATGTCAGATCATAGTTAAATGATCTACATCCTCTCTTGATCATTTAGGGGTTTTTATTATTCACAGTGGTATCAACATTTACAACATTCATGCATGTTCAATTCATAGAATCCACATGTTGTTAGAATACCATATGTTATAAAATTATCATAATGATTTATGATAAATTTATTATAGAAAAGGAAAGTATATCAATGCCTAACCAGCTTAGATACAGATAGTAAGTTTTTTCTAACATCCTATATATAGATACAATGTCTAATATCTAGGATTCTCCAATTGGATAATGACAGTCTGTAGGTTCCAAAGGTGATCGATGCAACAATTGCATCGGATCCCATCTAGATGATTATCTCCCCTTCATCAAGATTTCCGGTGTCTTGAAACATATGCAACTGATTGCATACATGAACAGAAACACTAGAATCAACAATCCAACTACATTCCTGTCCTACGAGTAAGTTGGTTTTAATGATGAATGCATATTTCTTATTCGCCGGAGTTATACCTTCGTCCTTCTCTAAGGACTTCATGTATTCTGGATTGTTACTCTTCCAGAATCCTGACTTATAGCAGTGATGCTAGACATCAATATCCATTGATGTTAGATGTGTCGAAGCATTAGAAGATTGATTAATAGTTTGACCTTTCTTCTCTTGGATCATACCCTTCTGTGATCACGCTTACTGTCACACTTCCCTTTAACATGTGCAATCATTGCACTGCTAGAGGGATAGTCTTTCTTCATAATGTCCTCAATGGACCTTAATGTATAAAGAGCATGGTTCATATTTCTATACATCTCCTTCAGATTCAAGAGGATGTCATGCATAAATTCAATGTCTATAAATTACTTCTGAAGCACATTGGACAATGATCTAAGAATGTAGCAATGGGCGATCGAATAATCCTCATCCCGCTTCTTGTTGAACTCATGAACATCCTCTATCTGAGGGTCCTCAAACTTCACATACGAGAGCAAAAACGTTATACACTCTGTCTCAAGTATGAGTTCAAAATTATGGAACCAATCTGAATAGTTTTCATCGGTCAACTAATTGACCTTAAGCAGATTATTGAATGGGTTAAGAGATTTCATCTGAAATTAAATAATACATTTTAATTAATCTTTGAATGTCATCATATGGCTTAGTCCATATTTTATTTAAATGAATGATTAGTCATTTTGAATCATATTATCATGATTAAACTAATAAGGGATAAATCCAAGATACATGCTTATTATATTAGTTTTAATCCAATTAAAATAATGATAATCAAGCAATCCAAGCATTTCAATCTTTATGCACTTGTTATCATATAGTATACTCCCTCACTTAGTACAATTAATTATTACAATTTTAGTTGTTAAAGTATGCCATGACTTCTCATGCTACGCTTCCTTGAAAGGAATCCAGCTAGGTCATGTCGACAATGCTAACAAGGAGCACTTCCACTACAAGTGCAGGGTCTCAATTAGTTAACTCATTAGCATGTCCAAGCCTAGGTACATTCACTGTTCCGATTCGAGACAACACAATTGATGCATGTTGTACTAAGTGGGTTATCTCGATCTTCCGACCGTGTAAGATACTATATAGTAGCACTCAGAGATCAAAGAATTTAAAGCCTTTTTAATTTTCTTGATGTTTAGTGCAACAATATAGACAATTCGTGAAATCGATCCAATCGATTTCACAAGTTCTAATTGCATTAAATAAAAAAGACTTTCTAATTTATTGCATATATCCAAAATAAACAAAAAACAATGATTTCGGATTCGAATTTGCAAGTTGTGACATCAAACTTTAGATTAGAAAACATCATGCAACTTGGACTCAAATTCATTACGACCTTAACTATTTTAAAAATATTAGATCCACCTGATGTAAATATATCAAATTTATTTCCATCAATTTTGAGTTCTAAAATATGAGAAACAAGTCAATAAAACAATCGAGTCCTCGTCCAACTCTGCAATATTGAGAAATTAAATTTCTTGAGATGGCAGGCTGGAATCGTGCAAAACATTTTCGTACTTATTGGGGACTTTATTTATGACTTATTAATGAATATTTTACCATGTTATATGACCAAAAATAATAGCTAAAAATGCATAATTTTAGTGCTATTATCTTTGATCGAAAATCGGATTCTGCAATCATTTTTAACATCTGAATCTTCTCCCAAATGTCACCAATTATTGTTGTATCTTTTTTAGCATGAGTCTAGACCTTCCAGTCCTCATATATATATATATATAAATTATATCCCAAAATATATTTAAAATAGGGAAGAACTTCAACAATTTTGAAAGTCGTCGAATCACTCGAATCGTTAAAACCGTCAAAAGATAATATACCCAATGATCGAGACAATCTAGCTGATTGTTCATCGTACTTGGATGCAATCCAAATCCTCTAAAGCTATGATACAAATTGAAGGAAGTAAATAATCCTATTATTTATTTTGCATCACATAAACACATAAAAATAGCAAACTATTTGCTTGAAAAATTATATGAACATCATATGAAAAAGAAATTTTAGGCACAACATTTGTACTTTGCAAAACCATTAATTTAGGGACCAACTTTTCTAACATGATTTCTAATATTCTAATGAATATTGAGATAAGATCATGGTTACCTTTTGAAGTGTGAGTCTCTCAAGCAAGAAACATCTTGAATCAAGTCTGATTTGCGCTTGCTGTGGAGAGAATAGAACTGCATGCTTTCATAGAGACCCTAGGGCTCTCTTATATAGGAGAAAAGCCATGGGGAAATTACATAAAAGGTACAAGGAAGAAAAATAAATATGAAATACACACTCAGATATATAAATATCTCAACACTCCCCCTCAAGCTGGAGCATATATGTCTACCATGCTCAGCTTAGAACATATATGAAAAAGACATCTATCAAGTGCTTTGGTGAATATATCTGCAATCTGATCTCCGGTAGTGATATGGGAGGTAGATATGAGTCCTTCTTGATCATATCTCTAGTATAGTGGCAATCCACCTCTATATGCTTGGTTCATTCATGAAATGCGGGATTATTAGCAATAAATAGAGCTGCTTCATTCCAGCATATAAGCTGCATGGAAAGAGGTACCTCAATTGCTAGATCAGTCAAGACTTACCGACATCATCTTTGTGCTCCCTGGAGCTACTATGGCTCTGTACTCAGACTCTGCACTGGATCTAGCAACCTCTGTCTGCTTCTTGCTTTTCCATGACACGAGTGAACTTTCAACAAAAATTGCCAAGACAGATGTAGACTTCATGTATCTAGGGCATCCTGCATAATCTGCATCCGCGCAAGTTGTCACCTCAAGAGATGCACCTTTGTTGAATATAATGTCAGTACCTGGTGAAGTCTTCAAATTTCTCAGAATCATATGGATAATATCCATATGTAACTATCTGGGTTGCCCCATAAACTGGCTCATTTTGCTCACAGCAAAGTATATCCTGGTGATCGTATCATAAAGGAGCTTCCCAACAAGCTCCATGTATCTCCTCTTATCTACCTCCTCAGTATCATCATCATATAATCTCATGCTTGTATCTATAGGGGTAGTAGCAGGCTTTCACCCTGTCATACATGTCTCTAGTAGGAGATGAGTCACAAACTTCTTCTGGGTCATCACAAGACCATGCAGGTTCCTGGCAAACTCTAATCCTGGGAAGTAACATAGATTGCAAAGATCCTTAGTCACAAACTGCTCACCTAGGAACTGCTTAGCAGCCTGAATGCCCTACTCATCATCACATGTGACAATTATGTCATCAATATAAACTAGAATGGCAATTGTACCTCTTTGTGTCCTCTGAATAAAAAGTGAATGATTTACAGTGGACCGCACAAAACCCTAGTGCTTTATCAACTCTGAGAGCTTATGGTACCAAGATCTCGAACTCTACTTCAGGTCATAAATTACCTTGTGGATCATGCACACCTTCTGAGATTCCCCCTCAGCAACAAACCCTGGTGGTTGTTGCATGTACACCTCCTCATGTAGATCTTCATATAGAAAAGCATTCTTCACATCAATGGTAAAGCGGCCAGTCCTGAGTCACAACAACTGATAGAAGAATGCGCAAGCTCGAATGTTTAGCCACCGGTGAGAAGGTATCCTGGTAATACACCTTATAAGCATGTGTGAACCCTAATGCTACGAGCCTCGCCTTGTAGTGATCCACACTGCCATTTGCCCGTTGCTTCAACGTAAAGATATATTTACACCCCATAAAGCACTAGGAGGAGCAGAAACAATTCTCCAAGTACCAAAAGACTATAAAGTTGCCATCTCCTCCTCCATGGCATGTCGTCAGCTATTGTCCTATACTGCCTCCTGATATGTTCATGGGATAGTAACAATAGAGAGCCCCACTACAAACCTCATGTACACCTCTAAAAGATGATCTAAGTAAACATTAGCAGCTAGAGGATAAGTGGCACATGTACGACGCGACTTCCACAAGGCAATAGGCACATCAAGATCATCGACCTCTCTATTCTCTGAAGAAGGTATCAGCTCCTCCTAGACAATGTCCTATAGTACAAGCATGTCACTAGTGCCATCAGTAGAAACAATGTGTTCAGTACATACCTGAGACGTGCAGGATAACAAGGAAGGCGTATGAGCAGAGGGTTGAGTAAAGGGCCTGCGAATATAAATATATGGTAGAAACTATGACAAGGAAGATGGTGGTGGTGGTTGTGAAGGAGGTGACTGTTGCACAACCTGAGCAAGTGATAGTGGAACAAAAACATCTTCGCCAGAGACATAGGTAGACAACATGTCACATGTATAAGAAAAATACATGACAGGCTCAAAAAATAAGACATCAGCACTCACATAATACTTTTTCTGGACAAGATTAAAATATCTATACCCTTTTTGGATACGAGAATAGCCAACAAACACATTTGACAGCTCTTGGAGAGAGATTATCATGATCAAGAGTAAAATTGTGGACAAAGGTCACAAACCCAAAGACCCTAGGAGTAAGAGAGAATAGGTCTTTCTCAGGAAACGTAATTGAGAAAGGAAAATTTTCTCCAAGAACCATGGAAGGCATGCGGTTCACTAAGTAACATATGGTGAGGACCGCATCACCCAGAATGAATAAGGAGCTCGATTCTGAATTAAACGAGTCCTCATGACATTAAGAAGATGATGGTGTTTGTTCAACAACACTGTTTTGCTGCAATGTGTACGCACAAGAAGTCTACTAAACGATACCAAGAGACCTAAGAAAATCAGACAGCTGTAAAGAGGAGAACTCCAATGCATTGTCAGAACGAATAAACTCCACATGAACAGAAAAATATTCTTTATTTCAATAAGAAATGATTTCATGATAGGACCGGCTTCCGAATTATTCTTTAACAAGAAACTAAAGAAAATTTAGATAAATCATCTACTGCTACTAGATAGAACCTATGTCCCTGATGATCGGGAACACGACTAGGACCCCAAATATAAAAATGAAACAACTCAAATGACTAACTACTGTGGAGACTCTAGCCATTCAGAAAGGAGGAACGATGATGCTTCCCAAGCTGTCATGCCTCACACTCTAAGGTGGTATGAGTAGAGATCTGAGAGAGGACATGACACAACTTCTGTAGAGGAAGATGTACAAAGCGAATGTGTCACATGAACAGAGAGAATGATCTAGTAGGAATAGTCCCAATACTAACAAAAGAAGGCTGGACCAATCTGTAAAGTCCTTGCTGCTTATGGCCACATCCAATCACCCTACCCATGAGTATGTCCTGAAATACAAAAGAAGATGGGTCATATATGGTACGACAATGTAAATATTTTATAATTTGACTAATGGAAAAAATATTCATATGAAATGTCGGTGCGTGTAAGACGTTATGCATGTGCATCGAGGGGGCTAGGACAATCTCCTCCTGTCCAACAATGGGCAAATGAACCCCATTCGCAATCACCACTGATCTAACAAGAGGGATAGATCTGTAAGAGCTAAACTGTGCTTGATCTCTACACATATGATGAGACATACTGGAGTCCCATGATCCAGTCAATCAAATCTAAGTTACTACAACCAGTAAGTGCATAAGCTATAACTGGAAGCGACTGCAACATCTGAAGACCTGCAACAGGTTTAGTTGGTGTGGTCATTATCTCTCTCAACTGAGAGACAATATCATGAGCCTAACATCATGAGAGGGAGCCGGAGTAGTCTCAGTCTGCTCAACTACACGGGAAGATACATGATACCCATGATTCTGATAGTATGTCTCCTCAAAATGACCTGGACGATGTCAGTACGTAGATGGGTCACGCTGAGGTCCTCCTCGACCACGAGGTCATTGCCCACGAAATTGTGAAGTATCCCCTACCGTGAGAAGCAACTATCGTAGAGGGGGTTTGGGCCACGGTAGAGGATGAACCAATCATTCTGCTTGCCTCTTGTATATTTCCTCCATCGATGGTATTATTTCTCTAATAAGCAGTTGAGTACGGGTTGCATCATATTCAGAATCAAGAGATGACAAAAAACCCATGTCATAGTGCCATTTCGTATGTGTGTTGCTTCTTTGTGTTGGTAGTAATCGATATAAAGCCATGAAGTCACTTGAACATGTCTCGAAGATGCGAGAAGTGAGCATGAAGAGGTTGACCATTCTGCTTGGTCGAGAATATGTCATACTGCAACTAGAGGAACTTGCTCTCATCCTTCTCTTGACCATATGTGGTAACGAGGATATCCCACATGGCCTTGGCCATGGGCTGATTCACAATATCATTTGCAATCTTTGTGGTGAGCGTCCTGGGGAGCCAAATACGAGCATATGCATCGTCTTACTTCCATGAAGCATGTTCCCCAGTCTTATCCATTGACTCTGGCTTTATTAGAATATGTTCTTTGTTACTACACTGCATGAGAGTAAGAAAATGCATGGACCATAACTCATAGTTGGTCCCATCCATCTTCACGTTGAGAGCCGAGCCCTTCAAGACACTGGTAGAAGAAAATGCTTCACCCTTGTTTTCTGACAAGTGGAAAAAGAAAGACCACCAAGGATGATGTCTACATGATCATACAGAGGATTGGACGTATGTGTAGACTCATACGTCTATCCTCATTAATCATCGGTTCTGGCTAGAGATAGAAAACACAATTTAGACGAAATCAGGCCTAAAAATGTCCTCAGAGGGCTGGAAAATGCCATGGAATTGTGGAAGAGATGTGTTGCAGTGTGGTAATCCGCAGCAGTAGGCCGCAGATGGGTGCTCGATGGCTGCACTAGCGACGCTGGGCGTTGGGCAGCGACGCCCCTCGAGGCTGGTGGCGGCGAGGGGAGAGGCCGGGGGGGGGGGGGGGGGGGGGGCTAGGCGGCAGCGTTGGGCTACCCTGTTTGTGCTCCTCGGGGTTGGTGACGACGAGGGGATGGACGGGGGCTGATAGTTGGGTACGGATTAAATCAGGCTCCGGTCTAGGACCGTCACTCTGATATCATGTGGAGTGAATAGAATTGCATGCTTTCATAGGGCTCCGGTCTAGGACCCTAGGGCTCTCTTATATAGGAGAAAAACCCTGAGTAAATCACATAAGATGTATAAGGAAGAAAAATAAATAAGAAATATACTCTCAGAGATACAAATATCTCAACACGTGTCTCTCTCGTGGCCACGATGATGAGTCGTGAAGCTTCCCACGAACTTCGATGTCTACTTCTTAAAATTTTCCACTCAAGGATGAGACCAAAAAGATCTCAAGCTTCTCATTTCCTCCAATGAAATTGAAAGAATCTTTTAAATATATATTCACACCGGTTAGAAATAAGTGCATCAACCCATTGCATATGCATGCGACAAAAAAATCAATCACGATTAAGAGAGGTAGACCTTCCTATGTGATCTCATTTTTAAACCTAATTAATGAAAAAATCTATCACGATGAAGAGAGGTAGGCCGTCTTCCTATCTAATCTCATTTTTAAAATCTACTTAATGTCAAGTATATTTTGATATGACTTCATACTAGGCATGTAAGCCCTTGGCAACCCATTTAACGCAATAAAAGTTGTTGCATTTTATTTCATTATCTGAAAGTTGACTTGAAGTCAAAATGTTGACCTGACAACATCAAGATACTAAAGACATGTATCACAAACATGCACGCCTCTTTTGATCGGAGACAGATATACATCTATATGTCCAAGTATGTACATTTCACACACCATTAGGTTGATGAAAAGACAAGGTCTATCTACTGACGAGCTGAATGATTATTATAATTGTCCCATAATAATTGGTGGAAAATAATTATTGATTTAGATAAATATTTCCATAACTTATTAGCCATGAGAAATTAAATTGACTGAGACGATAAATTGGAGAGATGAATTTCTCCGTAAATACTCATGATGGACGTCCACCATGGATAGGGATACTAGTAGAAAATTATTTTTTCTATTTTCTCCTTCCATTAAATCAACTATTCAAATTCTAGTCATGTTTCTAATTGAATTGAAAATTCAAAATAAAAAGAGATAGAGTGGACGGGAGAGAGGACTCTCCCTCTCTCCATTTTGGATGTCCATGCTTGGAGCAGAACTCTATTATGGTCGTCCAATGTCCTACAAAAGGACTGTAGATTCTCTTCTTGCTAATTGATTCAATTGACTTGAAATTTTTCTAACTTCAAGGCCTAAGAAGAAAGAAGCGAAAAATCATGGAGAATTTTTCCTCTACCACGAGGTTTCGCATTTTGCAAGCAAATTTTTTTGTTATACGATTGCATTGGTGCTCATCCAAAAACACCTTATTCTACGAATTTGATTCGTTTATTCCGCTTTTCCATAATGTGTGAAGTCTAACCTCCCCTTCACCCCCATTCAAGACATGAGTTTCAATAAATCATAAAGTATCATGGAACAATAGAATGGAGGTATAACTGCCCTCTATTTCGAAACTATTTGATGTTTAAAACATGAGATAAATTGCCTATTTCTATATCACATAGTTGGCATACCGAAAGGTTATTTGTGGACAAACTTCCAACAGGTAAGTGTAGCATTCAACGGAGATGGTTGGCCTAAAAGATCATAGTAGCTTGCCATTAAAAAGAAATGTGCTGCTTCATTTAGAAACGTCTATATCGAATAATACCTGACAAAACAGGTTGGATGCTGCCAAGAAAAACAGACGCACATAGAAAAAGTGCAAGTTTGCTGACTTTTTCCATCACTACCTTGTCCTCTGTGAAGAGAACTGGGAAATCTTTTCTTGCTAGCAAAATTATAAGAGCAAACGTAGTTTGGATTATGAAAGACATCATCACCACAACAAGCATGGAGAATTTGGCGGCTTTAGGGTGTCCAGCTCCAAGCTCATTTGAAACTCTAACACTGTCAGCATTGAAATTCATTATTAATAATCCTGATATAGCAAAAAAAATATTGAATTTCATGGAACGGGTTATAATAATTCTATATAGCATGTTAGAAGTCTCAGCAATTCTTTTTTAACACAATTTTACATAACTCAACAACAACAACAATAAAGCCTTTTCCCACATTAAATAGGGTCGGTTACATGGATTCTTTGCCTCCATTCATATCTATTTTGGGTCAATCTCAGACTTAGATCCAAAAAATTAAGATTCCATCGTGCAGATTCTCATTCCAACACTTCTTGGGCCTTCCTCGCCCTTTCTTAGTTGGATCAACATCCCAAAACTCAAATCTCTTCATTGGTGCATCAACCGACCTCCTTTGCAAATGACCAAACCACCTTAAGTGGTTTTCTCGCATCTTATCCTCGATCGGAGCTACACCAACTTACCTTCTGATTGCATCATTCTGAATCCGATCTTTATGTATGTGTCCTGGTACTACCATTCTCTGCACATGTCTATGGTTCACATGCCACCATTCAGGTCCATAGAGCATAGCAGTTCTCACAACTGCTTTGTAAAACTTTCCTTTGATTTTCAAAAGAATTTTCTTATCACAGAGGACAGTAGAGGCTTCTCTCCACTTTAGCCAACCTGCATTTATTTTATTAGTAACATCTCTATCAATTTTCCCATCATGTTGTAAAATGGATACCAAGTATCTAAAATAATCTCTCTTCTGAATATTATCATCACCAATCTTCACATCAATTCCTTCAACATTGCTTCATCAAAAGTAGACTCCATATATTCAGTCTTAGCCCTACTTATACGAAATCTTTTAGTCTCTAATGCATGTCTCCAGACCTCAAGTTTCTCATTTACTCCATCTTTAATATGATCAATCAACACAATATCATCGGTGAATAACATATACCAAGGCATCTCATCCTTGGACTCAAAGCTTAACCTTGACGCAGATCAATGTTGATGTCAAAATAATCAATCTTCCCAGACCGGATCCTTACACAAGATGAAGTCCTATCATGGATATCCTTTATGAGGTTAATGTACATGATAGGTACTTGTATCTTCTCCAAAACTCTCCACAATATCTCCTCATGGGACAGAATCATAAACCTTCTCCAAATCAGTAAAAATCATATGAAGGTTATTCCTTTTAGCCCTATAAATCTCCACCGTTCTCAAAAAGTGAATGGCTACAATATTTAAGCGACCTGACATGACTCCGAATCGGTTTTCTTTTACTTTGGAAACTTGCCTCAACCTTCTTTCAGTTACATGTTCCCAAATTTTTATAGTGTTACACATCACCTTGATACCTTTGTAATTTGAATATTTTTGAATGTCTCTTGTTGGAATATTTGGTAGTGCACCTATTGAGTTGTAGCAGGTAAATGGATCCTGGAGAAGATTCATTTACCCCATCCTGTGTTTAGTCCCATACCGCCCAATGGTGGGACTTGGAGGATCTGGGAAGGCTATATAAGGAGCCCCAGACCTCCTGTACTCATTGAGAAAGTCAATAGACAAACACGCCCCTTAGAGGGCTTCTCCCGTGGTTTCATGCCGCTCCTCACGGAGTAGGGTTCCACGTAAAATCATGGTGTTTCCATGTCTATCTTTCTTGTTTATGCTCTGTTTATCAATCGCTTCCGCATTCTTCATATTTTATAACATGGTATCAGAGCGGGTTCGGTTCTCGTGGATTTATTGTTGAAAGTTTTATTCTGTTTGAAATTCGATTTAAAGCGAGGCTTCGGTTCATTATTTTCATCATGTTCGGGGATCTGTTCCTCAAGATCTATTCCTTAAGAATTATTACTGAAGATCACGCCAGTTGCCAAGTTCTAGGCATCTAGGGTTTCCTGCTGGATGCCCTAGTTCTCAATGCATCTAATCCAACATATGTCCCATGATGCCGCATTGCGTAGGCGGTGTGATTCCTCCCTGGAGTTCGGCAACCCCATCGTCTGAAGCCCTCTTGCATCCCTCCAGGCACAGTTCCCAGGCATGGCCCACATCTGGCGGAAGCCGCATCTCGCGTCGGCATCAGAAACCCCCGAAGCTCGTCCAGTTCGCCGCCTCGTCATGTTCAAGCCCTTTGCGCATCCTGACGGTGCCTCTCGCAGGTGCAGAACCTTCGAAGGCACCCCAATCCTTCCCTGGCATCAGGCGCGCACCATTCTCCTCGCGCGTGCAGTCACCAGGCGGCGAAGTAGCCGCTCCCAGCAGGCGGCGAGCCCTCATACGACCTTCCATCTCCCAGGCGGAGCCCCTGCTCCCGGACACCGCTGCATCGGCACCCTCCCGCGCTCCCGACCCCGAGCACCTCCCGCGGGGCTCCAGCAGGCGGCGAAGCCTCGCATGAGCACCAAGCTATCACCGCTTCGGCGGCGGCACCAGCCTTGCCGCAGCTCCAGGCCGCATCCAGCCATCAGCCACGTACAACTTCCCCTCGAACCCTAGCGGCGGTGGGCTTAAAGGGGTTCCCATCGTGGGAACCCTATAACAGAAAGGAGAGGCGGCACCCGATTGAAGAGAAAAAGCCCAAGTGGAGCGTATGTGATTTAAAAAAAATTGAGGAGAGGGAGGTCTTGTTGGGCCGAATAGTTAAAAAAAAGGAAAATGAAGTGAGGGGTTTGAAAAAAAATGAAGAATGAGGATTGTAGGCCCAAATGGGCCGAGGTTTTTTGTTTCAAAAAAGGGGCAAGTTTGCAAAGTAAAAAAAAAGAGCCGCGTACAAGAAAAAGCCATACGCAAGTACAAAAAAATATATGCAAAAAAAAAGATAAAAAACCGTAAAAAAATATTGTGACGGCTTATTAAAAAAAATGGTAACGGCTTAAAAAAAATGACAAGCCGCAAGTATGTTTTATTTACCCCCTATTTCTCTTGTCTTCTCCCAACTTGGTCGATGTCCATGTTTTCCGACAAGTATGGGAAAAAGGGGGAGTATTGTGTAGAGTTCTACAGGCCAGTTTGTCAGCTTTTCCAGATTCTCCAGACTTCAAATTTACAGACCAGCCATTCGTTCAGACTCTACAGTTCATGCACAATTCCAGACTCGACGTTCAGATTCCGAGTCCCAGTTTGATGCGCAGATTCAGACTCGACATTCGAATTGGTCAGAGTCAAGTTTGAGGCACTCCAAGATGAGAGGCCTAGTTTCGAGATCTCCAGAGAGAGTCCAGATTCAGACACGCACGAGTTTGCGGTCATTGTCAGATAAGCATATGTTGCCATCTTTTGTTTCGTGGTCCCCATCATCCTTGTTGTTGTTCGGACAGAGTTTTCATGTGAGCCATAGGGACTCCAGAGCAGAGGACCATTCCCTTGAGGGCAAGGGTTTTCATGTGGTATCATAGGTACACCAGAGCAGTGCACCATTCTCTGAGCTAGATGGGAGAGACCCAGTTCTCCGACGAGGAGACTTCAGGTGCAGTTTCAGACTCGATGGTCAGATTCCGAATCTTCAGTTGACTCACACTCCAGCCCGTTCGTCCTCCTCACCTGCACGGCATGAGAAGCAACGTCCTCGACTGCAGCATGTGCGCGTTGGGTTGATATTGTCCGTAGTGTCCTGTAGCGTGAGTTGAGTTTCTTTCTATTTGTTTGTCCAAGCTGAGCATTGCATGCTCCAGCTTGAGGGGGAGTGTTGGAGTATTTGGTAATGCACCTATTGAGTTGTAGCAGGGTAAATGGATCCTGGAGAAGATCCATTTACCCCATCTTGTGTTTAGTCCCATACAACCCAATGGTGGGACTTGGAGGATCTGGAAAGGCTATATAAGGAGCCCCAGACCTCCTGTACTCATTGAGAAAGTCAATAGACAAACACGCCCCTTAGAGGGCTTCTCCCGTGGTTTCATCCGACTCCTCACGGAGTAGGGTTCCACGTAAAATCATGGTGTTTCCATGTCTATCTTTCTTGTTTATGCTATGTTTATCAATCGCTTCCACATTCTTCATATTTTATAACATCTCTATTATTCTTATAAAGATGTGCCACGATGCTTTGCCTCCAATCTTCAGGTATTTTCTTGCTTCGCCAAATAACATTGAATAAATTTGTAAGCCAAGTCAAACCACGCTCACCTAAAACTCACCATTCTTATATTAGTAGCTTGCACGATTTATATAACTTTCACTACTAGTTAGATCTCCCAAAGTGACCTCCATATTTCCTACCCCAATGAAAAGATTATGGAAATAGTGCTTCCATCTAGTCTTTATATCCTTCCGAGTAACAAGCACGTGGCCTTCCTCATCCTTGATGCAACTCACTAGAGAAAGGTCTTTGGTCTTTCTTTCTCTTGCTTTGGCCAACCTGAATATATCCTTCTGGCCCTCCTTAGAATTGAGATGTTTGTACAAAACTTCATAAGCTTTTGACTTAGGAAGGCTTCCTTCTTCGTTTTATTGTCATTTGTGACAGTTTCCTCTATTCTATTGTTAGACATAACTTTAAAGCAAGCTCTTTTAATTTTGAGATTCTCTTGCACCCCTCCACTCCACCACCAAGTCTCCTTTTGGTGTGCAAATCCTCCCTTTGACTCTCCTAACATCTCTTTGACAACCCTTCGGATACAAGATGCCACTGCTTCCATATATCGTTAACATTTCCGTTACAATCCCAATATAAGACTTTTAAAACCTTCTCCCTGAAGCTTGATTGCTTCAATAGAAGATTTCACCATCTACTTTAGTGATCTTGGGAACTCCTTTTCTGTAACAATCCTTTTATTTGTACATCCATGACTAACAAGTGATGTTGGGTTGTCAAACTCTCTCCTGTAACTACTTTGCAATCTTTTCAACACACCGATATATTCTTCACAACGCAAAGCAATCTATCTATGTTCTAGTCGGCCCAATCTTATAAGTAATTAAATGTTCATTCCTCTTCTTGAAGAGAGTGTTCAGTATAAAAAGATCATAAGCCGTTACAAAAACTAGAATGACCTTTCCCTCTTCATTTCTATCTTTGAAGCCATGGCCTCCATGAATACTAGCATACACTGAAGCATTATTTACCACATATCCATTAAGATCGCCATCTAGACAAATCATCTCTCTTTGTGGGATTCCTTGCATAATCTTATCCAAATCCTTCCAAAAAACTTGTTTAATCTTTTAATCCAAATTAATTTATGGTGCATATACTTAAATGATATTCAAAATTTCTTCTTCGAGCACCAATTTTAGCAAAATAATCTGATCCCTGAATCTTTGCACCTCAACTACGTAATCCTTTAAATCCTTACAAACCACCACTCCAACACCATTCATGTCCTTTTACCTGAATATCAAAGTTTAAAGTATGTCTTCTCGATCTCTCTTGTTTTCTCTCCGATTCATTTTGTCTCTTGGAGACATAGTATCTGAATTTTCCTTTTTTCCATCGTATCTAAAATCTCCATTGATTTGTCAGTCAATGTGCCAATATTCTAACTACTTATCTGCAACTTCTTTTGCAACCTCTTTTGGACTAACTTCATTACTCGCATGCATCCATCATGCGAGAGCTCTTGCAAATTTTAGACTGCATCCGAGCAATGATGCAACAGAGTTAGTTTATTTAGTCGCATGCATTTCTCGTGCGAGATCATTTGCAAATTTTTAACTACATCCAGGCAGCAATATAACGGCCATTGCCAACTTCTCATTGTATTTAGGCAATGCAATGTATCGCTAATAGGAAACGTCCTAATGGAATCTAAATGTTTGCAACTTTATTTGAAAAAAATAATTTAGCTAGGAGGTTAAATCCAAGACCACGCCTGTAGTAGCATAACTCACTATGCCGCATTATGGTCTACATGATTATAATTATGAGTTATCTTTTGCAATCATTCATGTCATCTCTATCTGTATGCAATTGCTTCCTTACTATTTACAGAAGGGTAAATTTCACTTTATTGTGATGAAATCAAACAATGCAAAAGTTGTTTACCTTATAGCTGCAATAAATCCAAGTGGAATCATGAAGCACCATCCTTCCACATTCATGCTGTGAATTAAAGAAAAAATATGTATGAGTCCATATCGCATATTAGAAAACATACACATAAGCAACACACACACACATAAGCTCCGTGAATCGTTGCAATAGTTGAAAGGTTAAATACACAACCCATATAAGTCTGTTTTAAACAAAAATATAAAATATAAATCAAGCAATACAAAAAAACTGCTAAAAATGGCTTAAAGTAGTTTTTGCCTCTTATCGAACGTGGCACTTATCGCATCTCCCGGCTACTAGTCAAGTTGCGTAAACTTCCCTATACGCTCGAATCCTTAGCGATTCCAATGAACATAATTCCTTACCACAAAGATAAAGGATACTTGGACAACCCATGAGAACTACAAATTAGTCCGACTAATAACAAGAATGTGAAAATCGAAATGTAGAATATCATTTTCTATTCTTACACTTTTCTTGTCGATATGCATTGAATCCTAATCATAGTTAAACCCCGAGTCATTTTTCCGCACCTTCTACATGAGATGCCACAAGGAAATTTCTTGGCTTGAAATTCATTTCAAAATAAAAAATAAAAATTGGCTTGAAATTTAAAAAATATTTCAATAAAAAATATAATGCATATATTTGAAGGATAGTGTGGTTGAGGTGCAAAGATTTGGGGATAGGATTAGTTTGATCAAATTGGTGCTTGATGAAAAAATTATGAACATCACCTTTGTTTATGCACCACAAATTAGTTTATAGGAAAGGATTAAACTAGATTTTTGGGAGTATTTGAATAAGATTATGCAAGGAATCCCACAAATAGAGATGATTTGCCTAGGTGGAGGACTTAATGGACATGTGGAAAAAGATGCTTCAGAGTATGCTAGTGTTCATGGAGGTTGTGGCTTTAAGGATAGAAATGAAGAGTGTAAAGTCGTTCTAGATTTTGTAACAGCTTATGACATTTTCATAGCAAATACTCTCTTCAAGAAGAGGGGGGAGCATTTAATTACTTACAAGAGTGGCCTGACTAAAACAGAGATAGATTATTTTACGGTGACGAGAAAATATCGATTGTGTTGCAAAGTATGCAAAGTAATCCCAGGAGAGAGATTGACATCTCAACATCGCTTGCTAGTCATGGATGTGCAATTAATTAATTGGTAAATAAAAGGATGGTTTCCTAGATATTTAGAACTAGATGGTGGAATCTTCAATTGAAGTAATTAAGCTTCAAAGGAAAGGTTTTAGAAGACTTATCTTGTGGTTATAATGGAAGTGTGAATGAGATGTGGGAGGCAGTAGCATCTTGTATCCGAAGGGTAGCCAAAGAGATGCTAGGTGTGTCTAACAGAGAAGTCTTAGATCAAAAGGAGACTTGATGGTGGAGGGAAGGAGTGCAAGAGAAGCTTAAAATAAAAGAATCGTGCTTTAAAGCTTTGGTTAGAGTTATTAGTTTTACATTTATGCTTGTAACCCTTCAGGTTCCGTAACCTCCCGTGACCCTTCGGGTTCTGTAACCCTCTGTGACCCTTCGAGTTCCATAACCGTTGTGACCCTTCGGGTTCCGTAACCCTTGTACTCTCTAGGGTTTTCTCTCTATATAAGAGACATTAGCTCTATGGAATAAACATCTCATTTGTTCCTTTTTCTCAACATGGTATTAGAGCGACGATCCTTGATCAGAGCCTAATACTCTAAATCCGTCGTCGCCACCAACCCTCTCTCCACCGACAAGGAGAGAGGGTTGGACCTCCTGCATCGCTTGTGGATTCGATGGTCTCACGCAAGGCAGTCCGAGTCCCCAACAACACCAGCTACCACCTCCAGCGACATCTAAAGTGCCGCCCAAAGCTCTAGCAGCTCCAGCCGCACCTCCTGCATCGCCGACACCACCTGTAGCCCCACCCTCTCCAACAGTCCATGTTTCACCATGACTTGTTTCTCCCAACTTTTTATTTCTCCCTCTTTATTCTATCAAGTATGGGAGAAACGAGGAGCCACAGATGATTCTTCAGGATATCTGCTATCCTACCATGACTGACAAACAATACTCCAGACTACTACTCAGGTCATCCGTTTTCACCGAGCATCGACTTCTTCATCAGGACGTATACTTATTCTTTTACGATCCGACTACTCCTCCGCACTGGACTTCTTCTATAGCGATTTTCTCCAGGCACGACAGAGATACGTTCCGGTGACCTGATATCGCAGCGACTCTACAGGCATGGCAGAGATACGTTCCGGTGACCTGAAAGCCGCAGACCCGTCCTCGAGCGAGGTCTTCTACCAGCAGCGGGCATATGTTCTTATGATGCATCGTGTGAAGATGTGGTGTATACTTTTTCTTTTTGTTACAAGCTGTAGCTTTCTCAGCTCCAGCTTGAGGGGGAGTGTTAGAGTTATTAGTTTTACATTTATGCTTGTAACCCTTCAGGTTCCGTAACCTCCCGTGACCCTTCGGGTTCTGTAACCCTCTATGACCCTTCGAGTTCCATAACCGTCGTGACCCTTCGGGTTCCGTAACCCTCTATGACCCTTCGAGTTCCATAACCGTCGTGACCCTTCGGGTTCCGTAACCCTTGTACTCTCTAGGGTTTTCTCTCTATATAAGAGACACTAGCTCTATGAAATAAACATCTCATTTGTTCCTCTTCTCAACAGCTTTGTACAAGAATAGAACAAATGAAACTATCACAAACTACAACATAGCAAAGAAGGAAGCAAAAAATATTGTAAGCTAAGTCAAAATCTCATGAAGTTTTATACAAAAAGCTTGGCTCTTGGGAGGGCTAGAAAAATATATTCAGATTGGCTAAAGCAAGAGAAAGAAAGAACAAAGATCTTTCTCAAGTGAGATGCATTAAAGATAAAGGACATGTGCTTTTTTCTCAAGAAGATATATAGACTAGATGAAAGCAGTATTCTCATAAGCTTTTCATTGAGGAAGGGAATCAAGAGATCACTTCAGGAGATCTAGATAGTAATGAAAGGTACCTGAACTGTGTAAGCTATAGACGGATATAAAGGAAGGAATGAGAGGATAATTTTTAGGCTATGAAACATGGGAAAGGTGTAGGACCTAATAAAATTCTCATAGAAGTATGGAGAGTTCTTGGTGAACATGGTTTGAGTTAGCTCACAAATTTATTCAATGTTATTTAGAGAAGCAAGAAAATGCCTGAAGAATGGAGGAGAATCATCATGGTTGTTAGACTGTTAGACTGTTACAAGAATAATGACCTTCAATGGTCATGAATACAAAGATAATGGCCCTGAGTATTATGATTGCAATATCAAAACGTCTATTATAATTACAGAGACGTTACAGAATCTTTAGGCAGTTATTGGGGGCGTACAGGTCATTGGAAAGCCATATATAAGGGTGTTCTGTAACATCCATATTCTAACAAACCCGAACTCGACCGATTTTGGGTCCAATGAACCCAATAAAGTTGTCGGTCAATACTAAACAACCTAAAATGATTTATTGATCATGAATCAAAAATTGTTCTCATTAACTTTTATTGTTAATTCCTTTCTTTTCATAAGTTATCACATAGTGAAGAGAAATCATGGGTTGACATACGATCTTTCAGTGTAATATTTTGATACATAGGATCATGACAATTCCAGATAGGCTTATGTAATATAGATTGAACTTAGAAAGAAGTTGACCGTATGATGAATAAGCAAATCAATAATAAAAAAAAACTAGAGAAAGGATTTTAAGAGGAATGACCATAATGAGACTAAGTCTAAATAGAATTTAGAAGTTAATATTTAGAGGAATCATAAGACTACTAGATCAGCAACCTTTTATAAAAATGAGTTTCGTTAGAAGAATGATTAACAATCTCTTCGTTCTGCCTTAAATGTTGATACAATATTGTTCTATGAGTTTGTGATTATAAATGTTGATGTGAATGTCAGATGAAATTATTTCATTCGCGAAAATTTTTTCCCTGTACTGAGAAATCATCTCTTCAACATCTGCTTAGTGTTGTTAGTCTTCACCGAAGCATGGAGATGTTGTCTTGAAGCAACCGTAGAGAGAGCTGCAGCAGCACTCCTTGGTGGAGATCTGAAAGGAGATTTGGGGGAGAAAGAGAAAAGAGAAAAGGAAGAATACGGCTGGAATGGGAATGTACCTATTTGGAATTCCCAGAGATTGGAGAAATTGGGGCTGATCTTACATGCAGTGATTATTGAAGAAAAGCTCCAGCAGGAATTGAGCTTTCCTGGATTTCTTGGACAGCAACTTGTTGCTTGTTGAAATGACAGCAATCAGGGAAAAAGAGAGAAGAGTTTGGGCTTCTTTTCACGGCTCGAAATTGGAAAGTAGAGGACTATTTCGGCTGGAAATCTTGAAGGGAAGGCATGTGTTTATATAACAACGAGAAGGCATTGCTTATTGCCATGTGGAATGAAATGTCAAGCCAAGTGGGAAAAGAAAGAAAAGCCAAGTGGTTGTATAGAAGGTTTCCTCTTTTTTTAATATATATATATACACTCTGCAGTAGTCGTTCCTGTGTCACTGTTCAAGAAAATATTGTTATTTATTTTATATATATATTTTTAACCAAAGTCTTTTCTTATTTAACATACATAAACTTGACCATACACGCACATCGGAACTCGGATTTTGACATGTAATATCTCGATTTGATCGTCTCTGAATAACGATCAGTATGAGTATAATATTGATATACTTTTAATCGGGGTTGTATGTCCAAAATTTTCGAGGTACGGTTTCGGTTTAAGATTAAATTTTGTGATTTAAAAATATCAAATGACCTCCGATTGACGAACGGTCGATTTCGTTGGTCTCGTTTTGTCGAATCAGATCTAATGACGGTCTCGATTCGTGTCACCGTTTCCGAATTTGCGTCGTGGCTTTTTCACGGCACGCATTACGATGCGACCGATTTTTGGTCGATTTCGTCCGAACAATTTTTGATTCATGATCAATAAATCATTTTAGGTTGTTTAGTATTGACCGACAACTTTATTGGGTTCATTGGACCCAAAATCGATCGAGTTCGGGTTTGTTAGAATATGGATGTTACATGTTCTTCCCATGGAGAAAAAACACACAAGAACAACAACTCGAGTGAGTCCTGTGAGCCCCCAAAATATCTTACCCGAAATTTGTTCTTCAAATGGTATCAGAGCGGTGACATCAACAACATCAATTCCATATCCAAATTGCGCAAGCATCGGCGTTTGCATATTCGGCCATCCTGTTTGGATCAATAGTTCCTGCGTGTGATTCATCCGCTATTTTTTTCCATTTTCAACCCATCAGTATCAACTCAAACGACCGCAAGGTAGAGGAGGTATTTTTTATATATATTCTCTTATGTAGCCGGTTTAATTTTGTTAGCCAAATTCTCAACCAGAATATTCTTTCCTTTTTTTTTATTTTTGAGGTCCACGTTTTCTCGCAATCTTTCCCGTTAATTTTTTTTCCATAATCACCACAGCCGTGTTTCCTTAAAATAGAGGGTACCTGTTTTTTTTCTCTATCTTAATTTCTTGTCGTATAGACTTCTTTTTTTAACTTTTTTTGGAAACTCTCTTTGTTAGTATTGCCCAATCGAGTTTTCTGCATTTTTTCTTGCTTTCCTGAAATAAAAAAATTACCAATCAAGCTTTTTTTGGTAGATTCGGCTGTTGTATTTTTTTGTCTCAGCCAACCGAGATTTCATCTCAATTTTTTGGTAAATTTGTTACTAACGTGATTTGTTAGAAAGGCAATCATTTTTTTGACAACTTATCTTCATTAAGAATCTATTCATATTATAAAGAATCCATTCATAGTATCCACAGTGTTAATTGCATTGTTTTATTTTTTTAAATAGCTTGAGTTTTTTTTAAACCTCTTTTTTTCTAACGTGGAATCGGTTTTTGTCTTAATTGTAGTTGTTTTTTTAAAAAAAATGATACATCAGCGTTGCCGTTTTTTTAGGTCATAATCCTACCTTTTTTTAAGTATCTGTTCTTTCTAATTAATCTTTTTTTCTCTTACTTCTAATGTGTTGATCCCTCTGTACGTTCTTTTTGCAATTTATAGTGATTAGTGGTCATTGCATTGCCATCTTTTTAGAGTTTTTTTTTCTGTATCTGTTTCTTCGGATTAAAGTTGCCTTATAAAGGTTTTATTTATAATATCGATTTTTTTTAACATGGAGTCAAGCTTGACCGTTTTTTAACTATATTTGTTGGTACTACTTTGAATATTTTTTATCCCCTAGTTTTTTGCAATTTTCTTAAACTCATCACACTCAAAATTTACGAAATTACTGCCTTTTTTTGTTAATAACGCTAACACGTCTATCCTCTCTTCTTTTTTTATAATCCACTCACATTTTTTAACCGAGTTTTTTTAATAAAAAAACTAGATATAAGTTTTAAAAATGTACCTTCTCTTCTTATCCATCTTCATCTACCTTCTTGTCTCTCTCTTCTTCTACTTCTCATCTATTTCCTCTCTTAAATTCAGAAAAAAGATCGGAAAATTAGTTGCAGCTAAACTTGTAAAATTAGAGCATCTTAATGGTACAAACAACAAGATGTGGAGCCGTAGAGTTCGTTATGGTCTTATGTGTGATAACATTCACTCCGTGATCGATAAGCCCGCTCCTGAATTGCCTGAGAATCCTACTGTAGAACAAATGAGGACACATGAGCAATGGGAAAAAATGGATAACTGGGCGAGAAACTTCATGTTAATTCACATGGAGGATAACTTGATTCGGGTTTTCGAAACCCAAGAAAATGCTTTTAAGCTTTGAAAATGACATGAAAGAAAAATACCACTCTAAGTAAGAGGTGAGTATTCAACTTTTGTTGCATAAATATAATTCCCTCAAAATGAAGGAATCCGAAAACGTAATTGATCACGTAAATAAAATGATTGTCATGGCAAAAGACTTAGCGGCAGCAGGATCAGAAATTCCTAATAGATTGCAAGTGGCAACTATTCTCAATAGTTTGTCATTCTCATTTGATGTAGCGGCGACATCTCTTAGGTTGAGTGGTACCATTAAGAATGTTTCCGATCTTCCTTCTAAGTTAGCGATGGAACAAGACTTGGCCAATCAGAGAAAAAAGACAGAGGTCTTCGACATTGAACCTGAAGATGAAGCAAATGCGGTACAAAGCAAGAAGTGATGAGAACCCTCCAAAGCTGTATTCAAAGGAAAACACGGCAAAGTGCCCGACGTGGCAAGCGATGGGGCTCATGCTAAGGTTGTGGGAGTTTTGGTCATTTCAAGGCCAACTACCCAAAGCGAAATAATGCGAGTGTCTCCAAGGGACAAGAACGCAAAAATCAGCATAAGCCAGAATTTGCGGCAGTGGTAGAATGTAACTCTGTGGTGACAGAGTGCGAAAGATGGTGGATTGATTCCAGTGCAACCCGCCATATCTCAAAACCAAAGAGGGCCTGGTGGATTTCAAGGAACTTCAAAAGGGAGAACAGAGAATTTACATGGGGAATAACACCTACCTTGATGTTGAAGGTGTTGGAATGTACAAACTGGATATAGGAAGTAGCATAATAGTCTTGAATGATGTGTTGTATGCTCCTGGAATCCGTCGTAACCTCGTCTCTGTCCCCGTGCTACTGAAAAAGAAGTTTGAAGTCCGCTTCTACAACAATCGTGTTACCATCGGCAAAGATTGCAAAATCTTTGCCATGGGGAAATTTGTACCGGGTGATGATCTGTTTTGTCTGAATGTCACTTGTGAATCAATGAAAGAAAGTTCTGATTATTCCTTGTGTTGCTTGTCAATGTATAATCTTTGGCATATGCGGTTAGGACACCCGGGAAATTCAAAAATGGATCAGTTCGTTAAGATGAACCTAATACCTAGCATGACAGGAGTGAGAACATTGTCCTGTGAGCATTGTTTGACCGATAAAATGACAAGGAAACCTTTCTCCGAAGGTACAAGGTCAAAGGAACTGTTAGGATTGATCCATTCTGACATTTGCGGTCCTTTAAGTGTGAGTACACACGTTAATAAGGAATATTTCATAACTTTTATTGATGACTACTCCAAGTATACCTATATTTACCTCTTAAGTAGAAAAGCAGAAGCTTTTGAAATGTTCAAGAGATATAGAATGGAAGTGGAGAAGAAATTGGGAAGACCAATTAAAACACTTAGAACTGACAGTGGTGGTGAATTCAACTCAAATGAATTCAAAGATTATTGTATTCGGGAAGGCATTAGTAAACAAACTACAATACCTTATACACCACAATAGAATGATGTAGCAGAAATGAAGAATAGAACCTTAATGAATGCAGTAAGGTGTATTCTATCACACTCATGTCTCTCTAAAAGATTTTGGGGAGAAGCTGTCTTGACAGTCAATTACATATTGAATCGGATTCCCACCAAATCTGTGGATTCAACTCCATACGAAGTATGGAATGGTCGAAAACCAGAATTGAGTCATCTTCGGAAATGGGGATGCACTGCACATGTCTTGCTTTCAAGTCAGCTTAGAGACAAGCTTGAATTTAAGACATTAAAGTGCAGATTCATTGGATATTGTGAAAAATCCAAAGGATATAGGTTATTTCATGATACTCAAGTTCTCATTGAAAGTCGTGATGATACCTTTCTTGAAAACCAAGATGAAAAGGAGCATGAAATAGAGGAAACAGAACCTCTAATTATATTAGAAGATAATGAAAATGATATAGAAATGAGACAAGAAATATTTGATGGCATACCTCATCCGGAGATGGAACATGAACCTATAGTAAATATAGAACCTTTGGAGGAAGCGGGTGGACCCACACAACCCACGGGTATAATCGGAAACAAGAGACTCGGGACACAACCTGCATGGATGGATGATTATTATATGTACGGATGCGAGGTTTCGTGTTACATCGTAGATGAGGATATAGAGGATTGTACAGATCCTATTTCTTTTAATGAAGCAATGGCTTCTAACGAGTCAGAATCATAGACGACCGTCATGAGGGATGAATTAGACTCAATTGAGCGAAACGGTGTTTGGGAACTATGTGACTTGCCAGAAGGTAGGCAATCCATCTGTTGCAAGTGGGTATTTAAAAGGAAGTATCGCATTGACGATACCATTGATAAATACAAGGCTAGATTAGTTGCCAAGGATTATACCCAGAAAGGTGGAATAGATTTCCAAGAAACCTACTCTCCGGTAGCCAAATTCGCATCTATTCGGATGATTTTGGCAATAGTCGCACATATGGATTTAGAATTATTTCAAATGGATGTGAAGACTGTTTTTCTCAATGGAGAATTGAGAGAAGATATTTATATGCGACAACATGAAGGTTTTCAGGTAGAAGGAAAGGAGAAAAAGGTGTACAAATTGAAAAAATCACTATATGGCTTGAAACAGTCTTCACGACAGTGGTATCTCAAATTTCATGACACTGTTATCAAATTTGATTTTTTTGCAAACAAGTTGGATAATTGTGTGTATGTCAAGAAAAGTGGGAGCAAATTTGTTATAATGTCACTGTACGTTGATGACATTTTGCTTGCTGGAAATGACATGCTAATGCTCAATGAAATAAAAGAAAAACTGAGGAATGAATTTGAGATGAAGGACATGGGTGAAGCATCCTATGTTCTTGGTATCTAAATAACTAGAGATAGAGAGGCTCAAGGAGCTTGAGCCTAAGTCAAGAAAAATACTTGCATACAATTTTGAAGAAGTTTGGAATGCAAAATAACACTCAATCCCCCTACACCACTTGTGATGAGAAAAAGACTTAGTAAAAGTCAGTGTCCCGGAAAGGGGCAGAAGCCCCTTGATATTTCATATGCACAAGCAGTAGGAAGTTTGATGTATGCAATGATGTGTATAAGACCTAATTTGGCTTTTCCTGTAAGCCTGGTAAATAGATAAGTAACCCCAGAATGGCACATTGGGAAGCTCTCGAATTGGTTAAAGAACCAATTGAAATATATTGTCATAATCAAGCGGCAATAAGTTTGATTAACAATGGAGCAAATAGTTCCAAGGGAAAGCATATTGAGATCCATTATCACTATATTCAAGATATAGTGTCTAAACAAGAAATCAAGGTAACATATATACCTACCAGTGATATGTTAGCTGATTCTTTTACTAAAGGAATTGCAGCTGGAACATACATTAAACATGTTGGTTTAATGAGACTCAGGAATGACTGAGTCAAATTGGAGGTGTCATGATTAATGGACCTCAAGTAAACATCTCTAAGAAGATATACACTTCTCGAATAGTGGGAGTGTGGAATATTATGACCATTATGGTCAAGTGGGAGATGTTAAACCGTTACAAGAATAATGACCTTCAATGGTTATGAATACAAAGATAATGGCCATGAATAATATGATTGCAATATCAAAACATCTATTATAACTGCAGAGACGTTACAGAATCTTTGGGCAGTTATTGCGGGCGTACATGTCACTGGAAAGCCCTATATATGGGTTTTCTTCCCATGGAGAAAAACACACAAGAACAAGAACTCGAGTGAGTCCTGGGAGCCCCCAAAATATCTTACCCGAAATTTGTTCTTTGGTGCCTCTTTATAAGAATAAAGGAGACATCCAAAATTATTCGAAGTACGGAGGTATCAAACTAATGAGTCAAAATTTGGGAATGAGTGATCAAAAGAAGGTTGAGGCAAGTTTCCAAATTAAAAAAAAAACTAATTCAGATTCGTGACAGGTCGCTCAACTATTGAAGTTATCCACTTGTTGAGGAGAACGGTGAATATTTATAGAGATAAAAAGAATCTTCGTATGATTTATACTAGTCTGGAGAAGGCTTATGATTCAGTTGCATGAGAGAGTTTGTCGAGAGTTTTGGAGAAGAGACAAGTTCATATCCTATACATTAACCTTATAAAGGATATGTATGATGGGATTTAATCTTGTGTAAAGATCCAGTCTGGGAAGACTGACTATTTTTGCATGAGCATCGGTCTACACCAAGGTTCATCTTTGAGTCCATTCCTTTCTACTTTGATTATGGATGAGTTGACTAGTCACATTCAGGATGAGATGCCTTGGTATATGTTGCTTGCCGATGATATTGTAATGATTGATGAGACTAGAGATGGATTAATAGCGAAGCTTGAGGTTTGGAGGCATGCCTTGAAGACTAAAGGATTTTGTATAAGTAGGGCTAAGAGTGAATATACAGAGTGTGCATTTGATGGAAAGCAGTGTTAAAGGAATTGTGGTGAAGATTGGAGATAATAATATTCAAAAGAAAGATTCTTTTAGATACTTGAGATCTATTTTAAAACACGATGAGTAAATTGATGAAGATATTACTCATAGAATAAATGCAGGTTGCCTAAAGTGCAGAGGAGTCTCTACTGTTATATGTGATAAGAAAGTTCCTTTGAAAATCAAAGGAAAGTATTACAAAAGAGACATGAGATCTGCTTTGCTCCATGGATCCAAATGTTAGCTTATGAACTATAGACATGAGCCGAGAATGACAGTAGCAGAAATTAAATGCTAAGGTGGATGTGTGGTATGAACGAAATGATCGGATTAGGAATGATGTGATTAAAAGGAAAGTTAGTGTTACTCCAATAGAGACAAGATTGTGGGAAAAGGCCTTGTTGTTGTGTATATAATACATATACACATCATGCTATTAAAAATACAAACAAGAGGAATTCAATGCATGTATAATATAAACAATTTGCTTTTGGGTATTTTTACAAATAACGTAATGATTATATGATTTATTAATATAAAATGATATAATTGGAGACATGATACTTTTATTTTTCATTATTACCTTAATGGAATTATTTTGATGGATGTTTGGTCATACACAGAAAGATCAGATTCGGAACAATGTGATTAGAAGGAAAGTTGGAGTAGCACCAATAGAGGATATGCTTAAGGTGATTCAACCATTTGCAAAGGAGATTGGTTGATGCACTAGTTAGAAGATGCAAGATTTAGGATGTTGAACCTGTTAAAAAGGTTGAGAACAGCTTTAGAAGTGTTCAAAGGAGACTATTCGAAGGGATCTTAGTTATTTGGATAAGCCTAAGAATGACCTAAATCCGATTGGAGACAAATAATCCATGTAGCCAGCCCTACTTAATGTGGGACAAGGCTTTTTTGTTGTTTTTTTAATGAAAAAAATGGTGAGATCCCGAGAAGGGACTCATTGCAGCTGTGTTATAAATATAAATATAAGAAGAGGATTACATCACCTGTAAGAACAAAAATAAGGTCACCCAAGACCTCTTGAGCACGTGTCGTCATCACTCAAAATGAAATTAAATGGCCTTTTTCTTGTTGTTATGTATAATATCGAATATGTGTACCATATGTATAATATACCTTTAGAACATGGTCTTTTAATCATTTATCTTATTTTTATTGAGTTTAAATTTTGATTTTTTATTTACAAAATACAAGATTATGAAAGTAATTAAATATTTAAATCTCATTAAAAAGAAATTAAATAAAAGTTTATACAAATTTCCCAATCTAGAACCACAATTGTAATTAGGTGCCTAAAATTCATTTTTTAACAAATGATATCTTCTTAAATCTAGAGTTTTTTCTAGGAGTTCAACTGTTTTTACTCTTGAACTTTAAAAGTGAATAAACCTCATGCAAGTGATGACCAACCGAAGTTAGCTATATTGCAAACTAGGGTTGATATTACTTGTTTATAAGTTGTCCTTTTGGTTTTATTTTTATAATTTTTTGGGATATTTACAACCATAACCCTAATTAGTTTCGTAATTACCACAGGACCCCTCGATAATCATGAATTACATCCAGAACCCCGAATAATGATTAACCTTTACATGGCATAACCCTGTGTCAAGTTCCGTCTTGATTGTCCATTAACTTTGACGGAAAAAGTCATATGTTGACCATTTTACCCTTTGAAACACATCATATTTATGACATGATGCCAATCTTTACATCAAATAAAATCATGCTCCCTCCCCCGACAAGCCCGAGGCAAGCTGCCCCGCTCTCCCCCGCTTCCTCCGGCAAGCTACCTGTGCCTTTGTCCTCGCTAGCGAGCTCCAGCACCCCCTCCCCCCTACTAGCGTGTTGCAGCCACGCCTCCGCCTCCCGCATGCGAGCTCCAGCGCCCCCCCCCCCCCTCGCATGCGAGACTACACGCCTCCCCTCCCCACCTCCGAGCCACCCCTCCCCCCCCCCCCCGCACGATTGGCATTCCTGGTCTTGGTTGGAATCCGTCACCTCCTGCACACCAAGTAGAGAAGAGCTGCAAGCAGCGTTCCCTTGCTCCTGCAGCTGCTCGAACCCACTCTCGGCCAAGAACGCCTCCTCTATCGCCATGCGGAAATCACTCGGTTTGCTCCCGTACAAGTTGGTTTGCCCTTGAAACCTAAGGAGAAGAAGAAGAAAAAGCATAATAATGTCACTGACAATCCACCACATCACATCTCCATGAACTCCAATTCACTACCAACCTATCAAGATGTTCTATGAATGAGTATGTACTTCCCTTCCTCACCCACGCATATTCCTGATCAACAATTAACCACAATTCACCAATGAGATCAACACAATTCAACCTCAATCCAAAGAGTGCGTACCCACTCATTGCCACTCTAGCCGAAGAACATCACACAGACCGTGTCGTGCACGCGCGAGATCCCGGCCAGCAGCTCCTCGAGGTCGAGGACGACCGCGGGCCATGCCAGGTATCGCTTCCCGGGCCTCGCCCATACGACGTCCCCGTATGCAAATTCCTCCGTGAGGGAATCCCCCTTGTTCTCCCTCGCAGTCGTCCGTAAAGGCGCGATCCTCTCCTCGGGGCTACCGCAGTGGTCAGCGTGCTCTGCAACGTGGAGTAGCGCCTGCTGAGGTTCCTACAGGCCCTGTGACACTCCTCGTCGTCGAGATTCTTCACATCCTGGGGCTGATCCCCGGACTTGTTGTGCAGCACCAAACGATCGTCCTCGTTGAGCTCCCACTCGTACCTCACGCCCCTCTTCTCCTTCTTCCAGGGGTCGAGCAGTACAAAGTCAATGAAGCGCGAGGGGAGCAACTGTACGCGCCTGCGGCTCATCTGCACGAGCGGCGGCCGTGGTGGCACGACCTCTACCTCAGGCTCAGCGGGCTCATCACTGGCGGCATTGTGCCAGCACGATCCGGACCATGCGCTTCAGGTACAACCCACCATCTGCCACACCGCAAGCTGCAGACAATCCTCCTCTTCTTTTTTTAAATTAATCTCAGCCGTTAGATCATTAATTGGTTAGATTAACTCTGTCATCCGGTTGAGTTAATGGACTAAACTAACGGAAGGTTATGGATGTCAAACGAAGAGGTTATTCAGGGTCTTGAGTGTAATTCGTGATTATCGAGGGTTTCTGGGATAATTATGAAATTACTCATGGTTATGGGTATAAATATCCCTAATTTTTTTATGTATTTTTATATATAAGTTATACAAAGAACTATGCTAGAAGGAGTAAGAATAATTTCTACCAAATTGATTTAGCTAGCTCAAACCCGAAAGCCGAAACTCAAATCTTTAACCTCAATATATGCTTTGCATTTTTATAAAATAGCTTTCCAAATAGGTTTTGATGTGTACTGGTTCCAGAGAACAAGGGGCCCCCTCTCTGCATCTTAGAAAAGTCTACTCGGACGTTTTCTTTGATGGGGGATCTAGGGAGCTTGGTGTCGAGTCCTCAGCCATCTATAAACCCCATCGTCGAGGATCTGGCATGCCTCGAAGTGGGGGTCTCCTCTCTCAGAATAACATAGTTTCTCACTTTTTCGTGGTTTGGCATGGTCGACGGGCTTCAATCCGCAACTATATATTTAAAAGTCAGTGGCCAATTTATAGTTTTCAATAAATAGATGAGTCTAGGAAGTTGACAAATAGAGTAGTAGAGTGTGTGTTTTCTATCATGTTTTAACACTGTTATTTTTTGGTAAAATTTTATATTTTATTATTAACTATTATCTACATATTGGTGAAGGAATTGGTAAAAAGTATTTATACATAAATTATAAACAATTATTTGATGTCCATATGCAATATAAATAAGTGTTCTAAGATGGCACATCGTCGAGGATCTGGCATGCCTCGAAGTGGGGGTCTCCTCTCTCAGAATAACATAGTTTCTCACTTTTTCGTGGTTTGGCATGCTCGACGGGCTTCAATCCGCAACTATATATTTAAAAGTCAGTGGCCAATTTATAGTTTTCAATAAATAGATGAGTCTAGGAAGTTGACAAATAGAGTAGTAGAGTGTGTGTTTTCTATCATGTTTTAACACTGTTATTTTTTGGTAAAATTTTATATTTTATTATTAACTATTATCTACATATTGGTGAAGGAATTGGTAAAAAGTATTTATACATAAATTATAAACAATTATTTGATGTCCATATGCAATATAAATAAGTGTTCTAAGATGGCATTATGTATATAACTAGTTCTTTTTTGCAAATTTCTTAGTACTACCCTATCTTTCCCTACTTGTTAGCTTGTCAACCAAGTCAGATTAACTTTCTTTGTCAATGATTTAGGGATTTTCTTTCTTTTCTTATATTTTCTTCTTATATTCTTTGTATTGTATGTTAATAATTATTAGAGTATGTGTCATCATATAAGGATAATTGGATCCCTCCAGAGTCCAATTACCACATCCCCTGGTTTAGTATCACATCTAGTGCAAGTAGGACTCTGTCAATATGGTGGGGCTATATAAGAAGCCCTACATCCATTGTAACAATTGAGAGAAAGGAATAACATAGTATTTAGATCTTGGGAGATCTTATCTCATGGTTTCATCTAACTCCTTATGAAGTAGGGTTCCATGTTAAATCCCATGTTTATAATTCTTTATCTCTAATATGCTTCCGCACTATCGTTTTCTTCATAGTATCAGAGCAAGTTCGGATTATCATTAGCATCGAGTTCTAGGGTTTCATCTGAAACCCTAATTCATCATGCTAACCAATTGTAGCGTTGCATCTCCAGGTCTTCACCCTCCTTCTCGGGTTCCTGGAACCCTAGATCTACATGTCACCAACATGTCGCTACTCCCCTGCGGTTATAAGAAAATTTTCTAGGCGCAAGATGGGCCCAATTCAATTATAAGGAAAATAGAGGGGGAAGGAGCATGAGATATTGAGCCCAATCGGGCCGGAAAAAGGGGGCTTGATTTTAAAAAAATGAGGGAAGATATGAGTTTTGAAAAAAGGCACCGTGCAAAAAAATCGTACGAAAAAAAGAGAGATGTTTTTAAAACAAAAGAGAGAAATAGTCAAAAGAAAATTATTTGATATTTATCTTTTGTGTTCCCCATCTTTAGGTCTTCTTCCAACTTTGTCGACATCATCTTCCAAAAAGTTTAGGAGATATGGAATATTATGTAGAGTTCTAAATGGTGGATTCAAACTCTCCAGCTCAAATTTAGGCGTCCATATTTCAAACTCTACCAGTTTGAGATGCACATGTGTGTGATCTATGTGAGAGGTCCACATCTTGATTTGGACTCAATGTTTTCATGTGATCCATAGACTCCAGAGTACATATCCTATTCTTTGAGTTAATGTGGACTCAAGTTTTTCATGTAGATTCATAGGTTTCAGATACAGATGCCACTCTCTGAGCTAGTATGGGAGAGACCCAATTCTCTGACGAGGAGCCTCTTTTTCATACTCCATTCTCCAGTGATCGTGAACTCAAGTACACGATCCTTTGAGGTTATTATGAGAGAGAACCTGAATCGAGGTCCCTATGAGAGAGACCATTATTCATAAATCTACATATGAATAATTAACGATGCTCTTTGTTTAGCCATTCAAAGAAATAGAAAAGTTGTGGGCTAGAGTTCTCCATGTGGAGACTCATTCCACTTTCAGTGAATCTGACAGATGCGTTACAGAACACATTCTCCGACGAGGAGATCAGTTCACACTCCAGTCGTTCAGTTCCTCCTAACCAGCATGACATGAGAAGCAACGTCCTCAGCAGGCAGACGTCCTCAGCAGACAGCCAACAGAGTTTGTGTTGAGTTGATATTGTCTGTAGTGTCTTTTATTGGGTGAGGGTGATTTCTTTCTATTTATCCAAGCTGAGCATTGCATGCTCCAGCTTGGGGCGAGTGCTAGAGTATGTGTCATCATAAATGAGTAATTGGATCCCTCTAGGGTCTAATTACCACGTCCATTGGTTCAGTCCAACATCTATGGTGAGTGGGACTCATTCATTCATGTGGGGCTATATAAGAAGTCCCAAACCTATTGTAACGATTGAGAGAAATGAATAACAGAGTATCCGACCCTTGAGAGGCCTTCTCACGTGGTTTCAACCCGCTACTTATGGAGTAGGGTTCCACGTTAAATCTCGGTATTCTTTCATATTTTTAGTTCTTTTATCTCTAATACACTTTCGTACTATCATTTTCATAATAATACATTTTTATCGTTTTGTTCATTTTTACATTCGTGTGAATAAACACATACTTACACGTGTTTTCAAAGGATTTTGGAAAAAAAAATAAAACAATAGAGAGACAAATCAAGGATTCATTACACATGTCAAACTTTCTAATATGTTGGTCGATGGGTTTCAAGGGCAGAGGAAGAGGAAGGGGGAGGGGGTTGAGGAAAGGTAGGTGGTATTTTTTTACTTTTGGATTAATTTTATACGTTGGATCAAGGATAGGTTAGATTAACTCAAAGTTCTAGTTGACTTAATGGACTAAAATAACAGAGGCTATGGATGTAGGACGGAGCAATTATTCGAGGTTCTAGATATAATTATGAATTATCGAGGGCTCATGGGATAATTAGTGTTTAGAGTGCAAAGTGAGCAAAGTAACCATTAAAGAGCCTTACTTAGGAGTTAGGTAAACAATGACTACAATAATATCGCAGAAAAATAAATCAGTTGGCTGAAAATCAAATTAGTCGACTAGTTTGAAATATATTCAGCTGAGCTTCTTAAAGTTTTTTACATGGAAGGGCAACGGTCAAAATATGAACTTGGGGCAAAAAGTAGTCAGCTAATATGTTGGATTAGTCTACTAAACAAACTTTTAGCTAGTTGGTCAGAAACATTAGTTGGCTAAAAATGATTCAGTATGCATGTTTAGTGGAACAGATTTTAATCGAATAGTTAGGATAGTTGGTTAAAGATCATTATAGATGACTAAAGGCTTTCAGCATATCAGATTATATAATGTCGCTTTTAGGTCTTCAAGAATATCCGCCTGATGAACTCAACAGTAGATTCGAGATAAAATCGGTCAACTGAAAAATGATTAGTCGGTTTATTTGCTTTTGACTTGTTTTTTGCTTATAAGATATTTTTAATCAAAAATAATAACTAGGTAAGCGCCGACTTTAAGATTTTTGTAAAAGAACCCTTGCTTCTTCATTTGCTTTTTGAACTGACTTCATTTTTCTTTTAAGAAGTCATGAGCTTCTAAGATGATGTTTTCAAGTGTTGCGCTTCTTTGCATCGACCATTTTGTTACCTTCTTAGGTTTTATACATACACCATTGAGCCATTTTAGCCTGAAAATGTAGTCAAATTGCAAAAATAATAATATAAACTAATTCTGTCATTATAAAAATCTAAGTCGCTAATAGACAATTGTTATAAAGAGAAAGGTCTTTACATCTTGATGCAATCTACTGACAATGGTCATACCATTAAAACATTGCATCTAGTTGTCTTTGGCACCTTCACTCTCGTCATCTATTTTTTAGAAGCTCGGACGAGATCTTCCTTCATAATCCCCTTAGTTACAGCTTGAGTAAGCTTGCCAGCTTCGGAAGTACCATTGTAGCTCACTTCTAAAACATGGCACTTGCGCTTCAAGTAGTTTATTTGAGCTTCTTCACTTCGATGTTTGATGTCCTAATCATGTTCTCAATCATCAACGAAATCACTTCTATTTGGCTTATTGTTGATGATTTTAACCGTATTTCTTATATTTTCATGGTAAAAGGAAAGTTTATGGTCGGTGACATTGTGAATACTTTTTTTAAAGAAGTAAAAATCAATTATATATTCCTATTAAAAGTTCTGAGGTCAAACAGTTCTCTTTCTTTTCATACTTATTTTCTATGCACTTTCTATTAGGGCTTAAGAATTATCTACCGGAGTCATTGTCCTTGGACTTTAATAGAATGGAGTAAGAGGAAGCATGAATATTTTTTTGGGATTTTTACCTGGCAGACCCTATAAACTTTCTAAATTACCTCTACGACCTTTTGCACAACGTAATTACCCCATCGACCATGTAAATTACCCTAAGAACCCCCACGGGCTTCAAACAGATTACACCGAGGGTTCACGGGGTAAGAGTTGGCAAGTTTACAGGGTCGAGGGGGGGAATTAGGTTGTTTCAAAGGTCGTGGAAGTAATTGGCAAAGTTTATAGGGTCTGTCGAGTAAAAATCCCTATTTTTTGTACATAACAATATTCACATGACTTAAAGAATGGACATAGTTAAGATTGCTTGCTACCGTAATTGTCCTTTACCATTCAAGATGTCGATATTCCTTGAATCCAAACCATATGTTCTGTTGAACCAGTTGAAGAAATGCCATATGCACCCCATCTGTCACATCATAACCTACATAGCTGAGTTACGGGTGAACCTTGAAAATCTTTGTTTGTATTTTGCTTAATATATCGTGTTTGTGTGTGTTTGCTTCCACTACTTGTAATACAAGAAAAATCCCTTACTTCATTCTCACTTACTATAAAAATTCTTTTTGGTTTCCTTGCATGCTTTGGGATCGTTGCCTTCGTTCACAACTTGAGACATTGTCAGAATAAGTTGTAACCTAAGCCTACCAAATATGTCTTTATTGGATATTTATGGACTTGAATGCGGCAAAGATATTTGAACATTTTTTACAACAACACCTTGTATCTGTCAATACCATCTCCTTATAGTGAATTCCATATTTTTACTTCACATAATCTCAGGTTCATACTTACTATATTGATGGAGATGTTTACCCTCCTTTAGACATCCAAAAGGAGACCAATATTGCATTACCCTAGAATTTTATTCATGATTATACTAGAAGAAATAGACACCATGTGTTAAAATTTAAAGTTGAAATCTAAACTTTTACATACCGATGATATTTCCATTATTCGAACATGCCACTCTCAAGCACCTCTCCATAAAGTGCAAACGCTTCTCTATCACCTTATTTGTCATCATTGTCCCATTGGCATTTCAGGAGGCGTCCCAAATGTAGAGATATTTATATGTATTATGAGTATTGGTTTCTTCTTTTTATTTCTTTATATCAATCTTATGTAATTTACTCATAGATCTCGCCTCTATATAAGAGAGCCGAGGGTTCCTTGGAATAAACATCTCTTTGGCTTTTCCCAACATGGTATCAGAGCAGTTGTTCTAGACCAAAGCTTCGTACCCTAACCCAAACCCTATACCCCCACCCCCTCTCTCTCCTCGTCACCGCCTTCCCACCCCTCTCCACTGCTACCATAGCCAGCGGTCGCCTCTCCAACCGTAGTATCCAGTCGTCGCGGCCTCCAGCAGACGCGGCCTCCATCCGCTACTAGCCACCATCGTCGCGGCCCTCAACCTCCGCCGTGGCCTCCAGCCACCCCCGTCACAGCCATCTTCACGTCTCCGGCCGTCTTTGCATGTATCGAGTTTCTTTTTGGGTTGATGGATTTGGGTGCATAACTCTACATATGCATTCAAATCCACATATGTCTGTGTAGACATTCATTCATTGGTCTACAAAACCTAGTTTTCTACATCTGATAATATGTCAGAAAACAAAGTTGACATACCCGTCATAGGCACTTTCAGAGGTCCAATGCATATTGTCAAAATGGAGGGGACAAACTATGAGCTCTGGGCTATGCAGTTCATGAGCCTTATGAAGTCTAATGGTAAGAAATGCATTCTGACTAAGAAGGAGCCAACAGAGAAACTTGGGGTTAATGCCTCGTGGAAGGCGGATGATGCATATGCCAAAGTTTGGCTCTCTGGTACATTAATGATAGAGAACATCAATGATGTGTTACATCAGCCCACTGTTAAGGCAAGGTGGGGCATCCTCACCTCGCAGCAACCTATTCTCAAGCGAGGAACAAGGCCAAGATCCTACAACTCCAGCATGATATATTTACTATCAAGTAGAATGGACGACATCTTAATTCGTTGTATACATCCCTGTGTGGGATGTTTGAGAAGCGCCACGACTTCATGCCTCTTACGGCAACTCCAGAACAACAGATAGGAATGCTACCACGGTTGGTGTATTCTTAGCATCCCTTAACCCTGAATATGATGCTACTCGCTCCCATATTCTAACGGATGCCACTATTCCTCTCATGGAGGAAGCTTTCCATAAGCTAAGCAGGATTACTGTTCCATCCACTACCCCTAGTTAGACCTCTTGGGTGATGGTAGTCTCACGAGGTAGGGGGGCTCGTCTTTCTTTCGTGACCGTGGACCTCGTGGTAAAGGAAGACGTATTCGTCATCCCTGCACGTTTTGCCATCGCCCAGGTCATACAGACTAGACATGGTACTCCAAGCATGGTTTCCCAACATCAGCCAGCAAAGCGGAGCAGGTCGAGTCTCTCGCTGCTCCTACTTCAGATAAGAGGTTTGATGATCTTGTGGCTAGACTGCGAGATATTATGCTTTCTTCACCATCCCCAAGAGGCCACTCAGATATCACAGCTTCTGCATCTATCGGTACTTCTGTTATGGCCAGCAACTCAGGTAGTACTGATTCCTTTACATCTTGGCATGGATTTGAGATTAAAGAGTGGATTATGGACTGTGGGGCGACACACCATTTATGCGGGGACAAAGATCAGCTTACAACATATAGACAAGTTCCTCCAGGAAGAATTATGGTGATAGCTGATAGGACTCATTCTCCGATGATGGGACAAGGGGGGTTACTTTGACACCTTCGATGTATCTGCATAATGTGTTACATGATCATGCTTTCTCTATGAATTTGTTATTTATTAGTCAGGTTATGAAGGATTTGCACTGGCATGCTATCTTTGACCCACTGTCTCTTGTTTTTCAGGACGTTCTTACAGGTAGTGTGATTGGCAATGGTCGTGAGCAGATGGTCTTTATTGTCTAGTCTAAACACCCTATGCAGGCGCATCCTCCATTTCGATAGGACCAGTCTCTCCCTTCACTTGGCATCTACGTTTTGGTCATCTCTGTGTCATATTTTGCTGCATATTTCACCGGATCTTCCTTCCAGTGCGAGGCATGCCAGTTAGGGAAGCATCATCGATCTACTTTCTCTAGTCGTCAAAGTCAGAGCAGTAGCTCCCCTTAGAGACACATGTTTTATCTTGTTGCAGTTGATGATTTCTCTCGTTTGTCATGGGTATTTTTATTGAAAAATAAATCTGAAGCATGGGATATGATCAAAATCCTTATCAATGAAGTGCAGAATGTTTTCTCTTCTTTTGTGAAGTTTGTGAGAACTGATAATGCTCTGGAATTCTATATTTGTACTCTATCACATTTTTTATCCTATAGTACTATTCATCAAACAACATGTCCTTACATTTCTCAGCAAAATGGTGTTGCAGAATGAAAGCATCACCATTTACTTGATGTCACTCGGATACTTCTTATTCAGAGTCGTGCCCAACATTCGTTTTGGGGTGATACGGTCCTTACGACGTGTTAATTGGTGAATCGCATGCTCCCATCTGCCTTGGGTGAGAAAACTCCTTTCTCCATAGTTTTTTTTCTGAAAAGGAGCTATTCTCACTTACTCCTTGTGTCTTTAGTTCTGTTGCATTTGTCCACCAATTGGCTCCAAGTCTTGACAAGCTCTCTCCTAGGGCTGTCAAATGTGTGTTTCTTGGGTATTCCAGGACTCAGAAAGGATACCAATGTTATGATCCTTTATGCAGGAAATATTATATCAGTGTTGATGTCCATTTTCTGAGTTCGATGTTTTTCTCCCCTACAGACGACAGATTGGCATAATCAGACTCTGATGATGAGGTTTACATGTCACCTCCTCCTACGTCATCTCCTCTCCCTGTGCATGTTGTTCCACCACCACCACCTCCTCCACCATTACCACCTTCTACCTAGTCGAACATTGTTCCACCATTACCGAAATTGTACACCCGTAGACCTACCCTTCTCATGGTAATCATTCGTCATCTAGCACGCCTCAGGTTTGTTTTGATAACATGATTTCTAATGATGGGTCTGGAGATATATCTACGCAAGGATCTTCGCAGGAGACTAGCCCATAAATAGATGAGGTTACCAATGACCTGGATGTATCCATTGCATTACAGAAGCAAAAGTGTACTTGTACCTCTTATCCTCTTGCGTCCCAGGTCTCGTTTCATCGTCTGACAGGAGACTTCTAAAGATTTGCAGTTGCTCTATTTATCGTGGATACTCCACGGAATTATCAGGAGGCCGTGAAGGATAGTCGTTGGTGTTTAGCTATGGAGGAAGAGATGGTTGCCTTGCAATCACGTGGTACATGGAGTTTGGTGTCTACTCCTCCTAGAGCCTCCGTCATCAATTGCAAATGGGTGTTTATTATTAAACACCATGCGGATGGGAGCCTTGATCGCTACAAGGCCAGATTAGTAGCCTGAGGATTTACTCAGACCTACGACATGGATTATATGGACACATTCTCTCCCGTTGCACGTTACTCCACTCTACGGGTTCTTCTTTCAGTTGTATTAGTATGTGATTGGTCTTTGTTTCATCCAGATGTTAAAAATACCTTTTATATGGAGATCTACAGGAGGAAGTCTACATGCAGCAGCCTCTGGGAATTTCTACTATGGGGGAGTCTCAACAGGTTTGTAGACTCCATAAGGCAATATATGGCCTTAAGCAAAGTCCAAGGGCTTGGTTTCAGAAGATCTCGGATTTGGTGGAAAGGCAGGGGTTCAAGAGATCAAATGCAGTCCATTTACTGTTTGTGTAGAGGACACCAAGAGATATTGTTGTTATCATGGTTTATGTTGATGATATACTCGTTACAAGAGATGATGTGCAAGGGATGAAAATGGCAAAAGAATTTATGGATCGTCAGTTTTTTTACTAAGGATATACGCACCATAAGGTATTTCTTAGGGTTAAAATCTTCTAGGAATGCGCAGGGTCTTGTGATGATCCAAAGGAAGTATGTCACAGATATACTTGCTGAGACAGGCAATATTGGTTGTCAACCATCCACTACTCCTATGGATCCTAGCATGAAGCTCTACGATGATGATAGAGATTGACAAAAGGAGATATAGAGAGATGGTCGGGAAGTTCCTATATGTTACTATTACTAGACCTAACATCTCGTTTGCAGTGATTCGGGAGAGCCAGTTCATGAAGCAGCCCCAACAGGTTCATATGGATGCTATATACATGATATTGCAATATCTAAAGTCTTCTCCAGGTGCAGGATTACTATTCTGGAAAGGAGCAACTCATTATGTTTCCGCATGTGTTGATGCAGACTATATAGGGCGTCCTAAGGACAGGAAATCTATGTCTGGTTTTGCAGTGTTCGTTGGCAGTTCTCTTGTTTCTTGAAAAGCAAGAAACAAATGATGGTGGCTAGATCAAGTGCCGAATATGAGTACAAGGCTATGGCACAAGCAAGTACTGAAATTTTGTAGGTTTGAGCAGTGCTAGCAGATTTCAATATAAATGTATCTCTACCCATGTAGTTATAATGTGATAATCAGGTCGCCTTGTTCATTGCAAACAAGTTTGCATTCCATGAAAGAACAAAGCATATTGAGGTAGACTTCCATTATATAAGAGACATGATTCAGAAGGGCTTGATTTCTACCTCTCATGTCAACACATGAAAGCAAACAACATACATCTTTACCAAGGTATTACTCAGAGGACTATTTCAGAAGTGTTCTTCCAAGTTGAGAATGATTGACATCTATGCTCCATCTTGAGGGGGAGTGTAAAGATATTTCTATGTTCTTTAAGTATCGATTTCTTATTTTTATTTCTTTATATCTATCTTTTGTTCATTACCCATAGGTCTCTCTTGTATATAAGAGAGCCTATGGTTCCTTGGAATAAACATCTCATTGGTTTTTCTCAACATCAAAATGCTAAAAGGAGGGATGCTATTAAGCCATAGAAGGATGTTCTATTTTCAAAGATACCTTGACACAGATTGATGCTCCAATTGCAGCATCCAACAATGTTATAAATGTGTCGTCATAGACAAGCACAATGCAGATGGTTTTATTGAAATACATAAGGCAACCTGGGTAGCCTAAGTTATACCCAAACCTACAAGGTGGACACTTCAACACTTTCTCTCATGTCACATGCCTAGCCAGTATGTGAATTTTGCTATATATATAGTAATACAGAAAGATTCTAGCCACTTTATCAACATGATGTAAAAATACCTTCTTATCTAGGGATCTAAATATTGGGTACATAAAGCATCCACAATAGTTTTATGGCTAACTACAAGTCTACAAACAATTGCAGGCTACATAAGGTCATTTATGGTCTTAAGCTGGAGAGACTGGTAATATAAACTATCTCAGGTGGTGGAGCAAATGCAACTTGTGAGATCCAATACAGATCATTCTTTTTTAGAGAGGAACTCTACTAATAGTGTTATGTGGCTATTTTTTTTTCCATCAATAATATCGTAGTCCCCAAAAGAGACACAGAAAGCATCTTTATGATGAAACAAATGCTAAATAAGTAATTTGTCACTAAGGATCTTGGTAGCCTATGATACATCGTTGGTATATAATTGTCCTGCTGCAGCAGAGATCTCATCCTATCACAACAAAAATATATTTTTGATTCACTTGTCAAGAATAGGATGATTGGATATATGACAACTTCTATTTATAGACCTAAATACCAAGTTATACAAAATTACAACGGTACCTAAGAGGAAATTGATGCTAGACAATACATGGCCTCGATAGGATACTATGTTATCATTACTAAAGCAGATTATCATTGGATGAGATGGATCAGCAAATTTATGAGTAGTCCAAAAGGGTAATATTTGATGTTGTGATGCACATTTTGAAATATCTCAAGGGTGCACCTAGGAAAGTGCTCCTATTCGGGCAAGGGTCCTCCTTAAAAATAGTGGGATAGTTCGATCTAAATTAAATAGTGGAGTTACATGGCATCAGAATTAATAAAGCGACTGTGATCTATCGAGTGCAGAATTAGAACATATGCATATGGCTCAGACTCAAGGTAAAATAGTGTAGGTTATATCTGGTCTCCCAAACTTAAGACATTGAGATCACAATACTCATGCGGGAAAATATATGGTGACGCTTGGGGGTCCAGAAATATGGAGAGGCGATCAGGGAAAGGCCCCCCTTCTTCCGGCGGTGCCAACCCGAAGATCAGGGTTTGGGCAAGGCAATCGGGAGAGCTTGGGCAGGGCGATCAGGGAACTCTACAGGTCGTGCGGAGAAAAGTTCCAGTGGAGCAGGGAAGGTGAAACCCGTGCCGGGGGTTCTCCCTTCTCGTCATTGGTGCTTCTGATGTGGTCTCTAAGGCCACCTTGCACGGTGGTGCTCACTGGAGAGGTCGATATATTATTGTTGTTGTGAGGAGGGGCATGTTCGTAAGGATTTGCCTAGTTCTTTGTTCGGTCGACCCGTGGGTGGTGGTGCGTACCCGAAAGACATGGAGGTTGAGGTGGCCTCGTGGGACCCCGTCTATGGGGTTCTCATCGCTGAGGGCACCAACAAAGATCTGCGGAAGGTCGTGGAAGTTTCGGAGCTCGGACGAAGTGTTGGTCGTGTTGAGGATGGGATTTGGCTATCAGAAACGAAGTTGTGTGTCCAGGGTGTGGAAATGATAGAGGTACAGGAGTTTCTCTCCAACAGGATTGTGGTGTTCCCGCTGTCGATTCATTGACGATGACCACTCCTGTGGGATGGGGCGACGGCTTCTTCGTCGTCGTGGTTCGTGGAGATCCAGAGTCTTCCAATTCGGTGTCGAAGACTAAACACTGTTAAGTCTATGCTGCGAGAGTTCAATGTGGTCGAGAGCATCCTCCGGTCGAGCCTTCGGCCTGGAGAGGAATGGGGCCCCGGTCGCCTCGATGAGGGACGATGGAAAATCGATCCCTTTGGTAAAGGTATCTCGAGTCAGAAGGGCAGTTTTTCATCTTAGTCTCACCTGGGTGGAGGATCCTGGGCCTGCAGACGTCCTCGACCGAGAAGCCGGTTTCGTCGAGGAAAATTCCTAGAGGAGGTATCTTTTGAAACATATTGGCTCTATACGGTCCGGAATATTTTTTTGTTATGTATCGTATGTAAGCCGCCTTTTGAAGAGGCGGCTTTGATTTTAGCCAAAGTCGTCTCTTCAAGAAGCGGCTCTTACTAGTATGTGCCACAAAAACTACAAGGGGAAAGCCGCCTTTTGAAGAGGCGGCTTTGGTTTTAGCCAAAGCCGCATATTCAAGAGGCGGCTTTCACTTGTATGTAACACATGAAAACTTTAAGGACAAAGCCGCCTCTTCACATGAAAACTTTAAGGACAAAGCCGCCTCTTGAAGAGGCGGCTTACCTACGGTACATAGCAAAAAAAATATTGGCGACCGTATATGGCCAATATGTTTGAAAATATACCTCCTGGACGAATTTTTCTCCGGTTTCGCCGATGGTGCAGGGGTCTCAGGCAGCCGTTGGGGTACCCCGTATTTTGCACGTGGAACTGGCTATCCGGTCCTTGAGATTGCGGGTGGGTTGTGCGTGGGAAACGAGGGGTGTTTCACATTCTGCGGAACCTGTTGGCGGTTCAGGTATATACCCGAGTTCGATATTCGAATTCCACCACTGAATGAGGTTGGTTCGGATCAGGTCAATCTGCTCGTGGATCCATCTACATATGCGTGTTGTGAACCGATTTTGGCTCCGGTTTTTGGGTTTCTTTCGGACCCTAGCTTGCCTCAGGGGTCCGTTGGGAGCCCTTCTGTTGTCTTTATCGTGCGCTCTTCGCAGGTGGCCAGCCCTGTGGGTGGCCTCCCTCCTGGAGATGCTAGAACCTTGTTCCTGGAGATGGATAGGGTGCCTTATGGCGCTGGGGGTTGCTTCATGTCTAGAGGTGTAATGGGTACTCATGAGCGGCGCGATGGCGCGTCTATGGATCCGCATATGGCATCCTCGATCCCCCCCTGATCCTTCGGGTCGCCAGACTTTTTTGAGGGCGATGCGGGGTGGTTCTCTAGTGTCCACCATGGTTGTCTCCCCTCCTCGTACTGAACGGACTGAGTGTTGATCAATCGTGTTCGTCTCTTATTCATTTGGTCCCAGCGGGCTTGACTGACAATGTCGGGTCTCCTAATGTAGGAGGGGGGCTGGGTGTAGATGCAGTTCCAGGCGCTGCTACTCTGGCTCGGAGCCAGAAAATGGAGCAGTGTATTCTTTCGGTTGAACAGAAACATAGAGAACAGAGACTGGCGTTGGCGGTTACTGCAAGAGGCTGAGGGTTGACCCAATCCTGTCATTCACACGTAAGCTTAGGAAGCTTGAACTCGGTTGTGGCAGGAGCGCGGAATGGAAGATAAGGAGGGGAGTCTTGGCTCTCGTGAGAAGGTGGTAATAGACACATCTGTGGCTTCTGCTGTTGAGAATCGGAGTTACAAAAGTGGAGAACCAGGTCCGGTAAACTCGGTGACTGACATTCACGTGCGTGTTGCGGAATGTCTTGGGGTATCGTTGCCCACCAAAACCCTCCGAGTGGGTCCAAATGAAGCTTGTCTCGTGGAATGTGAGGTGGTAGTGGGACCGGGAGAAGAGAAGGATGGTGGGGGAGCTTTTAGATTCATGGGGTGCGGACATTGTTTTCTTGCAAGAGTCAAAATTGGCGTTGTGAGATTTGAGTTCATAGAGATCAATGGGTTGCTCCACATGGTCAGAGTTTAGAGAATTTGCTTCTGTTGGTAGTGTTGGGGGCTTGGTCCTGGTGGACAGAGATTTACTCTCAGTTGTTGACAAAAGTGTGGACATCAAATCTATCTCAATGCTACTTGAGTGCAAGTCTGGGGTTGGCAGGATTCTGTTTACCTCCGTTTATGGGGCACCTGGCAGTGAGCATGATGTGGTCATGTGGGAGGAGTTGCAGGAACCTAGAAGGAGATTCTCGGACACCCCTTGGGTGGTAGGGGGGACTTCAACATGACTATGTTTGCTTCTGATCGAACGAACGACTGCGGTTGAAGGGACATGGGTTCGGATGGATTCTTCGAGTGCGTCAGCTTTCTGGAGTTGCAGGTGTGTGAAGTCGGAAATAGAAGGTACACTTGACGCAATTCCTCCTCGCGATCACGACTTGATAAATTCTTGGTCTTTGCTGAGATGTTCCCTCTTGTTGTGGCTAAGGCTCTCCCTAGATCGAGATCTGATCACACACCCATTTGCTGGGATTCCGGTGTTGGTGTAATCCCTCGGTCGATGTTCATATTCGAGAAATCCTGGTTGCTAGATGAGGGCTTCAGGGACCTTATTTCATATTTTTGGACCTCCCTGCAGGTGGAGGGCTCGGCGGCGCAGAGATTGACTCAGAAGCTTAAGTTGTTGCGTGAAAATCTAATGACGCACAAAAAAGAGTTGAGAAGGAGAAGAACAAAGAGGCAGGTTACGGCAGTGGCAGAGATTGTGAGACTGGATAAGAGATGCTTGAGGACACTCGTGCCCCGTTCAATGAGGAGATGCTTTCCCGGACTGTTTCTTATCAGGTGGTGATCGAGGACGACAAGCAAAGAGAGGTGGAATGGAGTCAATGATCGAGACAGAAGAGGGTGAAAGAGGGGGATGCGAACACTTGTTTCTTCCATGTGGTGGCAAGTAGAAGTAGAAGGAGAAATCTGATTCACAAGCTTAATATTGATGATGATATAATTCTTGGAGATAGGGAAATCGGGAGGGTTCTGGTGGATCACTTCCAAAGCTTCAGCAGGCGTTTGCCGTCTACTGGGGCTACTTGGTCCGGGAGGGGGGACTAAGTGCTTGAGCAACGACCAACGAGTGGCACTTATGGCGGACTTTACAAGGGAAGAGGTTCGTAAGGTGCTCTTCGATCTCAATGCTGACGGGTATCCGGGATCGAATGGCTTCCCAGTCTCTTTTTTTAGAGATTTTTGGGATTTGTTAGAAGAAGATGTCATGGTCATGTTTCTTGAGTTTAGGGGAGCGAACAGGGGACTGGAGAAGCTTAACAAGTTGTTGCTTTTCTTGTTGTCGAAGAGGGAGGAAGCACAGAGGGTGGACGATTTTCGTCCCATTGCCTTGTCAAATGCAATATATCTTATTTTGACAAAAGTGTTGGCAAAAAGACTCCGTGAGGTGCTGAACAATCTTGTCCTTCCGCTACAGTCGACATTTATACCGAGACGTTAACTACTAGATGGAGTGGTTATGGCGACGGAAATGGCCGCAGATTGGAAGAGAAGAGGAACCAAGGGCTTCCTCTAGAAGGTTCAATTCTCAAAGGCGTATGACTGCGTGAATTGACGGTTAATTTAGGCATCTTTGGTAAGGAAATGCTTCCTATATATTTGGATTGACTAGATGAAGAGGTGCATCACAACCATCTCGCTTTCGATTTGAGTGAATGGGAAACAGGAAGGTGGCTTCTTCTAGCCGCAAAGAGGGGTGTGACAAGGATGTCCATTGGCTCCCCTGTTGTTTGTTCTAATGGCAGATGTATAGGCGGTTATGGCTAGTGTGTCAAAGGAGGATGGTTTCTTCAAAGGGTACTCCAGAGATGGTCTTTTTGTGTCACTTTTGCATTATGAAGATGACACTTTGTTCTTCATTGAAGAAGGGGTGGAGTGCAGGGTTGTGAAGGAGGTGCTTGACATTTTTGACAATCTCTTGGGTCTGAGGGAAAATGGGGAAAAGTCAGCATTCGTGCCCTTCAACATGTCGACAACAGACTCTTCATCTAGCAGTGAGGTTTTGGGACGACGCAGAGATCCCTGCCTGTCAACTATCTGGGTCTACCTCTTCTGACAGGAAGGATGCGACAAATTGACTGGCTGCCTCTAGTTGAGAATCTAGAGAAGAACCTTCTGGTTGGAAGGCGGTGTTCTTATCGAAGGGCAGGCATCTGGTTCTGACCAAGGCCATTCTTTCTGTCATTCTGGTCTTCTTCATGTCCACAAGAGCCTTGCTTGTGGGGATTTGGACCAGGATGGAATCTCTGATGTGACATTTTTTCTGGTCGTCGTCTCGCATGGACAAGGGCCTTACGATGGTTGATTGGTCAACGGTGACTATTCCGACCAGAGAGGGTGGCCTGGGACTTTTGAAGATAGGGGTTATGAATAAGGCATTGTTTAAGTGGGTATTAAAGATTTAGGGAGCTGGAGCTGACTTCTGCTCAACTCTGATCAGGTCGACTTACATTGTTTCATCTAGCTTGGCTACCCACGTAGGCGATAGGGGGTCGACAACCAATTTTTGGAAAGGAATTTGCTCTGTCTTGTCGGATTTGATGGGATATGTGCAACTTGTGCTTGGTGACAGTCGTGGCTTCAGTTTGTTTAAGGATGAACGGACTGAAGGTGGTGCTCTCTGCGACCTTTACCCGAGGTTGTATGTGTTGGCTTCAGATAAGGACATTTGGGTGGCAGATGTGTGGGCGAACAGATCGTGGTCACCTATCTTTGTGGCTGAGCTGTCAGATCAAAGGGTTGGAGACTTTTTATGTCTGTCTGAATGGTTGTCCAACCGTGATGGTCATGCGGAGGGAAGAGACTTGAGGTGTTGGAGAGACAGCTTCTTCTAGGTGAGAAAGGCCTTTTGGGATTTGGCGACCTAGCATTCGGTTATAGAGACTCTGGTCTCAAGTTACTGCACTAAGATCCGGACTTGGAAGATCCCATCTAGGATAAAGGTATTTCTCTAGTTACTGAAGGAGCGGGTTTTGACAGCAGTTAGAAGAGCAATGCTCTTCCTCGGGACTGCAGAGGAATGTAGTAGATGTGGTGAGTCGTATGAAGATGTGGATCACTTATTCTTCAAGTGCCTTGGTTCAGTTGAAGTTTGGAGTAATGCGGCAACCGCAGGTCTGGATTGGAGTAACAAGGACAGCTTTTGCGACTCCTTCTGCAGAAGGTGGTCGGGCTCAGGGAATGGGAGATCGAAGATTTGTGCGACGATTTGGTGCCTCTGGCTGGGTAGAAATAGTGTGATTTTTGAGGGGTCGAGATTCTATCCCGAAAATGTACTTGGGCAAGCCGGAGCCCTCCTTGAATCCTGGCGGGTGTAATTATTATTTTTCTTATTTATAATATATTTTTTGGATGGTCCTCTAAAGGAGGCCCATCCCGTTGTTTCTAAAAAAAATACTCATGAAGATGTAATACGATGTTATAACCATGGTTGTCATTTATTGGCAACAATCACGTGTTTCATGAGAAGACGGAACATGTGGAGAATAATTGTCACACTCGTGATCTAATCCAAAGAGGACTACTTCAGACTCAACATATTTCATCCATTGATCAGCTTACATGTGTTATCACCCTCCCAAGTTGGCCTCGGGCCTCCCCCTCAACGATTCTCTGGCAAGGGACCTATTTGATCAACATGTTTCCAAGTTAATGCACGACATTTACGTTCTAGGTTGAGGGGGAATGTTGAGATACATAGAGCTTATGCGTTTATCTTTTGTGTATCCTTTCATCGTCTTTTTCCAAGGTCATGGTAGAATTTTGTCTCCACCCTCCTTCAATGTAAGGAAAGGCGAACCTATTGTATTACAATAAGTCATATTTTCCTACAATCAATAACACCCGATTATACGCATAAGAACACATAATCGCACTCACTCCAGGCTGGCTAAATGCCATCTTCCCAGGCCATTTTGTGTGGGTTACCTCCATTCCAGCTACAGCTGATCCACAACTGATTATGAGAAGGTTTGACTTGCCTAAAAACTGTTTTACCATCCTTTTCAAGAAAAAAATTGCCAAATTTGAGTTTTGCTAATCAAATTTGTAACTCTTACGATGCTAGACCAAATGCTTGAAGATGTACAAATCATCACTCACCAAATTGAAGCAGCATCAACTGCAACTTGGGGATTTTTCAGAAGTCCAGCTAAAACAACCAGTATCATGTACGTCCAATATTCCAGACTGCAGAAATGCAAAGTTCCAAACAGCAAGATCAAAAATAAGGAACAGGAGAGAAGATTCTACCTCAAATATTAAAGCTACGTTCTTCATAAATTTGTGTTGTGTTAGATGGGAAATCAAAATATCCAATAATTCATCTTACAAAATATATTACTCACTATATTTCACAACACGTGGTTATTTAAGAATGACAAATCATTCATATCAAATGCAAGTGGTTCTATTATCTGGCCAGTGTCAATTTCTTTTATCCCCCTATATGCAGAGGGCCAAAAGGCCAATTTAAGCATCATAACGCCAGAGGGCCAAAAAGAAGGAAAAAACTTCATCAACCTGATTTGGCCCTTCCTGCTGAGAATCGCGGAAGCAAACACACACAAACACAAGCAAGACACAACTACACGGATTTACAAGGTTCACCTGTAACTGGGTTCCGTCCTTGGGCGACGACGATGGGTTTTCACTATGCGGAGAAAGAAAGAATATAGAGGATACAGAGAACCCTAAGTCCAGGGAGTTTATATAGTACTCCCATACAGACGGATCCCTAAAAACAAATGGATCTATATAAACTGTTGGGAAACGTGAATGAGATGTTCTATTCCATAGCCATAGGCTCTCTTATATAGGAGAGTAGCCTATGGGTAAATTACATAAAGAGAATGACAAGAAAATAAAATAACAAAGAGATACAAATAGCTTATATGCGTCAACACTCCCCCTCAAGATGGAGCATAGATATCAATCATGCTCAGCTTGGACGCACACTTCTGGAATGGGCCTCTAAGTAATGCCTTGGTGAAAATATCAGCAGTCTGATTCTCTGATGTGACGTGAGATGTATCAATGAACCCCTTCTGAATCATGTCACGTATATAGTGACAGTCGACCTCAATATGCTTGGTCCTCTCATGAAACGCTGGGTTATTTGCAATGAACAAGGTAGCCTGATTGTCACATTCCAACATCATAGGAAGAGGTATATCAAGACATAGATCTGCAAGTAAGGATTTCACCCACATCATTTCTGTGCTAGCCTAGGCCATAGCCCTATATTCTGATTCAGCACTGGATCTAGCTACTACTGTCTGCTTCTTGCTCTTCCACGAAACTATAGCATCTCCAACATAGACTGCAAACCCTGATGTTGACTTCCTGTCCTTGGGGCATCCTGCATAGTCTGCGTCCGCACATGCTGTGGCAGAAATCTCCTTTCCTTTCTTAAATAGCAAGCCTGCACCTGGAGATGATTTTAAATATCTCAGAATCATGTGTATTGCATCCATATGGGCCTGACGTGGTTGCTCCATGAACTGGCTCACACGACTCACTGCAAACTGTATATCAGGTCTAGTGATCGTGACATACAGTAATTTGCCTACCAGTTCTCTGTACCTTCTCTTATCCACCTCTTCTGTGTCATCATCATACAGCTTCATGCTAGGATCCATTGGTGTCGTAGCAGGTCGACACCCTAGCATACCTGTCTCACTCAGTAGGTCTGTGACATACTTCCTCTGTGTCATGACTAATCCATATGGATTTCTAGCAAATTCCAGCCCCAGAAAATATCTAAGGACTCCCAAGTCCTTGGTGACAAACTCGGTCCCCAGCCATTCCTTTGCCTGCTTAATGCCTTGGTCATCATCACCTGTAATCAAGATATCATCAACATAAACCATGATTACAATGATACCTCTCACCGTCTTCTGCACGAACAAGGAATGATCAGCATTGGAGCGTTTATATCCTTGTTTCTCAAAGAGGTCTGAAAGCTTCTGAAACCATGCTCTGGGGCTCTGCTTAAGGCCATAGATGGCCTTATGTAATCTGCAAACCTTGGAACACTACCCCTCAACAGCAAAACCAGGTGGCTGTTGCATATAGACTTCCTCCTGCAAGTCTCCATACAGAAATGCATTCTTCACGTCCAGTTGATAGAGTGGCCAGTCTTTAGCTACCGCAACTGATAACAGGATCCGTAGAGTGGAATGATGTGCCACAGGAGAGAACGTGTCAAGGTAATCAACCCCATATGTCTGTGTGAAGCCTCTTGCAACTAGGCGTGCCTTGTACCTGTCAATGGAACCATCTGCATTGTGCTTAACTGTAAACACCCACTTGCAACTCACCGGGCTAACACCTGGAGGTACAGGAACCAAACTCCAGGTTCCTCTAGACTGAAGTGCCGCCATCTCTTCTTCCATTGCAAGCCGCCATCTAGCATCCTGCAAAGCATCATGATGGTTCCGTGGAATGTCTGTAGATGAAAGTGCCAATGCAAACGTCCTGAAGTCTCCAGATAGCCTCTCAAAAGACACAGCTGCTGATAATGGATATTTGGCACAGCTCCTCTTCGGCTTGCGTAGAGCGATTGGAACATCCAGATCATCTACGTTATCACCATGCTCCTGTAATGTATCCTGCTGAGAAATGTCGTCAGATCCATCAACATTAATATTTTCATTACATACCATAGGCGAGCTAGTTGACGGGTCAGGACCATGAGCTGGAGGAAGCCTGCGGGTGTAATGGAATGGTAGCGGGGATACTATTGATGATGGTGGTGGTGACAGTGGTGTTGTTTGTGGCAATGGTGATGGTGGTTCCATGAGTACGGTATCAGGAAGTGTAGGTAGTGGCTGCATGTTTCCGGATTCAGAAAAATACATCACAGATTCAAAAAATGTAACATCTGCACTGATCATATACCGCCGACGCACAGGATCAAAACACTTGTACCCCTTTTGAGTTCTGGAGTACCCCACAAAGACGCACTTGACAGCCCTAGGAGAGAGCTTGTCAGTACCGGGCGACAACTGATGGACAAATGCGACTGACCCAAACACACGAGGAGTAAGAATAAACAAATCCTTGTCAGGGTAAATGAGTGAAAAAGGAATTTGTTCATTCAAGACAGACGAAGGCATACGGTTGATAAGGTAACATGCAGTAAGGACTGCATCACCCCAGTAGGAGTACGGAACATGACTCTGAATAAGAAGTGACCTTGTGACATCCAGTAGGTGACGGTGTTTTCTTTCAGCAACCCCATTCTGTTGAGACGTATGAGCACAAGATGTTTGGTGAATAATCCCTTTTGAGGAGTAGTAATTGGCAAGAATGTTGGTACACAATTCTAAGGCATTATCACTTCTCACAATCTTGACAGATGTAGAAAAAACGTTTTGAATTTCATTTAGAAAATGGATAATAATATTTCCAGCTTCAGATTTATTTTTCATTAGAAAGACCCATGATGCTCTAGAGAAATCATCCACAAATACAATATAAAACATGTGTCCCTGATGATCGGGAACACGACTTGGACCCCAGACATCGACATGAAACAACTCAAACTTGGAGTTACTACTCCGACCTTGACTACTGGGAAAAGACGACCTGTGATGTTTTCCCAACTGACATGCCTCACATTGGATAGATGTGTGAGGGAGACTATAGGGTAGGACTAGACGCAACTTCTGAAGCGGTAAATGACCAAAACGCAGATGCCACAGGAGAGGAGATACTTGTCCAGCGGGAGAAGATGTGATTCCGGCAAATGGGGTCTGATTCAGACGATAAAGGCCTCCTTGCTCATAGCCATGACCAATCACGTTGCCCGTACGGATGTCCTGAAAAATCAAAGAAGATGGATCAAAAATAGCTCGACATTGGAGATCCTTCGTAATCTGACTAATTGACAACAGATTCATAGAAAAGTGCGGTGCATGTAAAACATTCTTGAGCTGCATAGAGGATGTCAATCTAATCTCCCCCTGACCCGTGATAGGGGAGTGTGTGCCATTGGCGATCACTACTGTCCGTCCTGGAGGAATCTGAGTATATCCTGTAAGTAGACTCTGGTCGCCACATAGATGATGTGTAGCGCCCGAGTCCATGATCCATGGCAATGTATCCGATCTACTACTGTGGAGTGCAAGTGTACTACCTGAAGTACTCGTAGAAGCAGAAGCAGAAGCAGCGGCATCAGTATGACTCTCTGTCGACGGTGCTGGGCCAGATGGTGGGATAATGCCCCTGAGACGGGCAACCAGATCATCAAATCGTTGATCTAGTGTAGCTGCAGACGGGGGCTCTATCTGCTCAGCGGCTCGTGCAGATGCAGGGAATCCATGCTTCGAGTAGCATGTGTCTTCGGTATGTCCTATTCGGTGACAATATGAGCATGTTGGCCTAGTGCGGCCACCCCTTCCACGAGGAGTACGTCCACGGCCCTGGTGATGAAGACCACGGCCTCTGTTGGCCGCCATAGCTGAGGGATTCTGACTCGCGGCTGCTGAAGGTACTGTGATCCTACTTAATCTGTGAAAAGCTTCCTCCATGGGAGGAATAGTCGAGTCCGCCAAAATCTGTGAACGTGCTGCCTCATACTCTGGATCACGTGCAGCGAGAAATACACCCACCATCGTAGCATTCCTGTATGTCTTCTGTTGTTCTGGCGTGGCGGTAAGAGGCATGAAGCTATAGAGCTTCTCGAACATCCCTCTCAATGATGTATAGAGAGAATGCAAAGGACGGTCGTTCTGCTTTATCGTGAATATATCATGTTGTAGTTGCAGGATCTTCGTCTCGTTCTTTGCCTGAGAATATGTCGCTGCTAGGATATCCCACATGTCTTTGGCAGTAGGCTGATGTAGAATGTCATTGGCGATTTCAATGGCCAATGTGCCTGATAGCCACACCTTGGCATATGCATCATCGGCCTCCCATGACGCATAGACTCCAGTCTTCTCTGCAGGCTCGGGCTCGGTAAGAATGTGCTTCTTACATGTATACTTCATCATACTCATGAACTGCATTGCCCACAGTTCATAGTTCGTACCATCCATCTTGACAATGGGCGCTGGACCACGAAATGCGCCCATAGATGGGATATCTGCCTTGCTTTCTGACATGCTGGAGACGGAAGACTGGAGCGACTGAGAGAATATAGTCTCTGTCTACAATGACATGGATGGGATTAGTTGCGTGTGTAGACGTCAAGCAACTAACCCCATGTAGAGCTAGATGTGTGCCCTAGTGTTTTGGGGCTTAGGGCACGTGGGCACGTGCAGGAAGCACGCGCGCACTCAACTGGAGGAGAACGCTGTTGCAGGGGCACAGAAGATCACACAACGTGCACTGGCGCACGCTGCCCTACCACACACAGATTGTGCGGCAGTGCACACAGTCGTGTAAAGTCACGCGTGCACACCAGGCGCTAGAGGCAAATACAAATAGTGCCACTTATAAAATATTCATCGGAGGTGCTGCCCCCACATCCCCCTCGGGATGAGTGAGCTAGAGGATGAGGCGTTGGAACACGACGCAAGAGGATGAGGCAGAAGATAGCTTCGATAGTTTTGGTGGGTTGGCGATTGCCTATGCTGGTGGGGCAACTCAAAGCACGTAGGAAGAAGCCCACCATCTAAGGAAGGGTTAGCCAACCCCTTTTTCTCTTGTTGCTTCTTTGACCTTTTTTTACAATGGATTTGTGGGTAATAGTGGTTGTGCCGATGAGAAGAAGGGCCTCACAGTCGATCTGGCCAGTAGCTCACGATCAGAGGGAGTCTGGGACGATTGGCTATACGACTCTCAAAACTCATACTTCTCTTTCGCTGGCAGTGCATCTGAGGTACAACTGAATGATATTGGAGTATGCATCACTAGGGTTGGCAACACGTGAAATTAGGGTTTAATGAACCCTAGATTTTTCTCATATCTTGAGGACAAAATCTCCTGAATGCATGATTGAACGATCTTTGAAATATGTTGAATTTGGGTTTCAAAAGAAACCCTAGATCTTGAACTTGAACCGATAAAAAAATCTTCAAGAATAAAACTTTAAGAATGAACAACCAAAACTGAATTTGCTCCATTAAGCAAATCTCGACCAAATCACGAGCGAAAAATATATCCTCAAGAATCGAACCCACTCTGATGCCATGTAGAAAATGATAATGCAAAAGCGTATCAGAGATGAATTAATATAACACAATGGAAAAACAATGGGATTTAACATGGAACCCTATTCCGTAAGGAGTGGGATGAAACCACTAAAGAAGGCTACTCAAGCACCGAGTATTATGTACTGCTTGTCTCAACTGATACAATGGATGTGGGGCTTCTTATATAGCCCCACAAACAAAACGGAGTCCCATTAACAGTAGATTTGGGACTAAACCTATGGATGTGGTAATTGGACCCTGAAGGGATCCAATTACCCATCTCTACATATGATGTATACTCTAACAAATACATTTATTAGGGTACGCGTCATCTCATAGATGGGGAATTGGATCCCTCCAAGGTCCAATTGCCGCATTGATAAACCATCAATCGGCTAATATATGTTGTACTCATTGTAATATGACTAATCAACTAATTAGAACCTATAAAAAAATAAAAAAATAAAAAAATAAAAAAATAAAAAAATAAAAAAATAAAAAAATAAAAAAATAAAAAAATAAAAAAATAAAAAAAATAAAAATAAAAAAATAAAAAAATAAAAATAAAAAAAATAAAAAAAAATAAAAAAATAAAAAAAAATAAAAAAAGAATGTAAAAAAAACTAATCAGAACCTCGATAATAATATCTCAGTGAAGAGATCAAGGCTAAATTAATATGGATAAGGACATGGTCGAACACAAGGACACGATATAATAGTTTATTTAATTTTAGCTTAAATGCCTAGGTTAAATGGATTATAATGTTATCTAGCTCAAGTATGCAAAACAAGATAGATGCATGTATTTTATTGGTTTTTATAATGCAAATAAGGATACTGGTATGTTTCAAAATGGAACGCAATTTAAATAAATATGCATACAATACACAATAATATAATATCTCATATATGCTCCCAAATTAACTCATAACAGGAACATTTATTGTATCAAAAATCAGATCCAATGCAGAGATCAATTAAACAAACCAATCCTAATCAATGAAAGTTGTAATTCACTTTATTTAAATAGACATAAGTCCATAGATAATGTGATGGAATATGGAATGTAAATTAATTAATTAACTAAATTCTATTTCAATTAAGCAAATCAGGGTGGAAGAGTCACATTAGTTAGATCTAATGGAAATGAATGACATTCATATCAAGATAAAGATCTATTAGACAGCCTATTTCTCAAAATAATATTTTATAACATACAAATTATTCATGGAGAGATAAGTATGTCACATTAGAGAGCATCTACAGAGCTTTGAAATGAAACGGAAATCACATTCAAGTTATCAAGCATAAAATCCAAGGGCTTAAATGAAACAAAAACTAAATTAAAATAACATTAAACTATCACACAAAGGTCAAAAAGGACTACAATGCAATATTGGAAACCTGATGGGGCCTTATCTATAAATTAAACCCATACATGGGCATTTCTACAAATATGAAGAACCGGGATGGGTCTGATGCAAATTTTCAGGGCGTGCATGGGGCGTGAGTTGCTAGGGTCGGGGCACCTGGAGGTTCGGGCCACTTGTGTGGCTCTCATGTTCCGACTTTAGGTCCGGGTGGACCCGAGGCTGCAGGTGTGAATCAGGGTCAATGATGCTCTCGGGCCGTAGGATCAATCTGATCCTATGATATCTGTACGTCGAGGGCGTCTCCTCCTTCGTGACACAACAGATAAACCTATACTCCAACGAGCTTCTAAGTCTTCCTCCTCAGGTCAATGCCTCAACTGAGAGTCGGAGAAGTTACCTCGAAGGTCAGCGAAGATGCTGCCAGGTTGGAGGTGAATCGAGGGTGGTTCCTTCATCATATGGACCAGTGTTCATCAGAGGCAGAGCATGAGGTTCGATCTCCTCCAAAGGTTCCGACCATTGAAGCGTTAAGTACATATACGTTAGTCATGCATATTCGAAGCACCGTGGAGGGATATGGGGATGAAATGGTGTGAACGGAGGGCCAAATTGGGTAACTGGAATGAATCCATAAATGGGCTTCTCTTCTTTGAGAGGAGAGAAAAAGATTGAGCCAGATGGGCTTGTGAATACTGAGATGGTGGAGTCGATGGTGTTGGTGTGGATCAATGAAGTACTATAAAGGTGAGTGCATAAAGCAATTAAGGTGGAACGGTGTGCGATACGATGAATAAAATAAAGAAATCAAAGAGGGGTGGAACAGAGGAAGTGCCTGGAGAACGAGGAAGAACAATAAGGTGGTCGGAGTTTGTTCGAGGGCCTGGGGACGAGGTCTGGCATGACCTCTAGTCGTCGCTCAACAAACTGTCAACACGTGAAGCTCGAGCAACAACTCCAAGGTGCTGCAACATCGCCAATATTGACATGGATCTCGTAGGAATCTTACTCTTTCGTCGCTTGACCTAACTCTCACTAACTCTCACTATGGGAGAAAGGCTGCTCGGAGAAGACTTGCATAAGGGGCAGATACCATAGCAGTTGGCAGGAGAAGGGATTTTGTTCCCTCTCCATGCGGTTGCGACTTGCGAGGAGGTGGTTTCAACCACCTCTATGTCTCTCACGTGAGGATGAGAAGGGCAACTCCTGTATAACCGTGAAAAAGAAAGCTTAGGGCTCTCGGATGTGAACGGAATCGAAGCAACAAATCACATGAAGTGATTGGGAAAATTGGGGGAAATTGGTTGATTTCGCAACCGATGAAGAGAGGGATGAAAGGGTGTGAGGTAGAATATACACGACAACCGTTGGATCTGGGGATCCAATGGCCACCAAAGATGCGTGAGTGTATGGTTGCGATGCTTGATCATCAGACCAAGTGGTTAAGGAGAAAGCGGGATGGAGAGATCATGAACCGTCTCATCCAAAATCAGACAGTGGAGAATGGATGTGGAATGAAAAGAAGGGTCGGTCCACATGGGGCAATGTGGTTGGGCCATGTAGACCAATTAAAAAGTAGATAAATAAAGAAAATAATGCAAAATAAAAATAAAATAGTAAATGAAGTCAAATGAAAATGTGTCCAACATGAAAAATGTTTATCTTTTCAAGATGTACAATTTTCACGTAGAATTCAAAGTCAAAATACATCATATGTACATATCTATTATTGCAAGTATTTTTAATAAAACAATACATCTTTTATTTATTTTACTATTTTTAATATTTTCATATAATGAATAATATGAAATTAATTATATACAATATTATACTAATTTGTATGAGATTTTTAATAAAGACAAGCGCATAAAATAAATGAAACTATAATACAAATAATAAGTATTTATATATAAATAATAATTAACCTTAATTATTTACAAGGTGTTAAATGTAAAAATGAATTGATTATTAGTGAAATTAATTGAATAGTTTAATAAAGATGGATAATAAATCTAATTAATGTTAATGAATTAGGGATTCATCACTCCCCTATACTTAAACTTTGCTCGTCCTTGAACAAATAAAGAATGAAATAAGTTAGTTGTATCTCTGACTGTGCATGTGAATTACACGACTTGACATTCAGGACTCAAGTTTCATGTGACTTAAATTTTAAGCTCAACCAAGTCGTAGTCAAAAGGAATTCAATTTGTCTAATTATTATTCTCTGTAGATACATTAATATAAGGAATACGACAGTTAGTGTGGACTACATATACACGTGTAGAGTCAAAGCTTCGCCCGAGTTTCTAGTCTAAAAGATCTTACATAGGACCCAATCCTCAACTATAGGGAATAAGTCAAGTCTCACTTCATTTCATCATCTCTTTAGTTGTTAGACTTAAAAGAGTGAGATGGAATGGCCAAGTATGGAGGACATAGGTTTGTATCATTTCTTTTCTCCTCACATAGGAATAAGGATCACTCAAGAGCCTTATTAGCACATACATGTATTTTTGGTGTTAATTAGTATGTTAGTCAAGAATGTTGAGCCATCTGCATTTGTCTCTGTTGAGTATCTATCATACTCTCAACACCCATACTTGTATCGCTAGCAATGTAGAGCCATTTTGTCATGCTCGTATGACTCATAAAGTCTAATTGATTTGATCCAAGTGGACACCTTGTAAAGATTGGAAGTGATTGCCATAAGCTCTCGAAATTTGTCTTTGGAATGTATGAGCTTTATTTTCCATATTTGTTTCTTTCTTTTCTCTTTGGCTAGCTCCACTGATTTTACTAAGTTGATGCAACTAATCAACAATTTAATGGTTTTACTCATGTTGACATGTATGTTTAAATCAAGACAATATAGGAACCTCATTCCTATACTGGCTACGGTGCTGACACTCAAGTTTCATGAAGCAATCCTCAATCTTATCACATCCTCGAGCATCATTAAATCATGTACAAACTCAAACCTCTCATCTTATTTCTTCAGGCGAAATAACGTCTCATCACAACATCTATGAAATCGTGTAAGTGAAGTGCGGGTAACATTCTTTTGAGAATAGAGATTTTACATGCAATATAGTATGTATATCTTTCAAACTAGGGAGTTTAAGTTAAAGTTCTAAGAAGCATAATGACTAAGAATGGTTAACTATGAGCTAATTCCACTATAAATCAAGAATCCTGAACTATACAAGTCTTGTGTGAAGTGAAAGTATCAGAGATAAAATCACTTATTAATTAGTATTTTTTAGAGTTTTATATAATTTCCCATTTTTAAAGAATTTTGTAAGTATATACAAAATTATAAGTCAACAATACATACCCCTTTTGCAAACAACTTGTAAAATATTTTACAAACCATGTCAAATAGAATACAAAAATTTTCAAAACATTTACGAATCAAATCCCCATACCCATAACCCATAATTATATAAATATCATATGAAAGTATAAGCTATGAATAAAATATATATGCAATATATACGTACACCCCTCTATACTTAGCTTGTGCTATGTCCTCATGGCAGAAAGTGAAATGAAGAACATAGCTCATACTAAGTATAAATAGGGAGAAGAAAGCGAGAAGTGAAACAAGCACAACCCCCCTATACTTAGGCTTGAAATAGCCCAAGTGTAGGAAAAAAGTACAAAGAAATTTGGTACTAAATAATGGAGGAATGAAATAGAATGAATATACAGGGGCTCGACCCCCCTATACTTAGGTTGAAAATGGTCCATGTATGAAGAGAGAATAGAAAAAGAGAAAGGATTGAGAGTACAATGATAGACAAACATGGCTTCAGGTCTCCCCTATACTTAGGTTTTAAGTAGCCTAAGTATAAAGCTAGGATCTGAAAGAAGGGATAACCTAAACACACAAAAAGAAAAGAATAAGTGAAGTAAGAGAATAAGTAAAGTGTTAGGAAGAAAGTGAAGGATATGGAATTATCCTCAAGCGCATCACGGAAGCGTGATCGTCGTATCAGATACGACGAAGAACGACTAGTCGTACTAGTTGTTCTGTGCGGCGGAATTTAAAAAATTTTCATGCGATGAAACCACATGATCCAAGAACGGTTCTCGGATCGTTTCATCTATAACCACAACAAGTATAAGAAATACCTCTTGAAGCGTGGTTGATCGAGTCTCTAAGAGAAGAGACCTCCTGTCTCAAGTCCGATCGTCGATGAGATCGCTTGCGAGCGCGGGGATGAACCGCGTAGTCCTCGCAATCCAAGAAGATGATCCAAGCACGGTTGCTCTTGATCTGGTCGTACGAGATCGAACGTCTTCTTCGTGAGCGTAGCACTCAAAGAAGACGGAGAACCGAAGAACGTCGAAGCGACGACGCGGTGGCGAGAACGTCGACGAGTCTCTCCTCTAGGGTTTGGTGGAAGGCCACCAAGAAGAGGGAGAGAGGGTTGGCGTGTGAGAAGAAAATGAGAGAGAGAGAGAGAGTTTCAATATTGCATAGCCTTAGAGAGCATGGTATATCTCTCTATTTATAGGGTTTTGGGATCCATGGATCTCAATCTATGGGACATATAAAATCAATGGATGAGATTGATTTATGTCTAATCCAATGGTCAAGATTGTTGTTGGTAAAACCAACAAATTTAGATTAAAATATATTTGACTAAATCAAATATAAATCAATCCTAAATTATACCAATAAATAAGGAGAGAATATACATGGAGATTACATCTCCATGTACATTCCATGTGGACGGCCACCCATTCAAATTAGGAATTGGGTGCCGCCCACCCTTTCCATATGGAGGGCAATCTCATGATATTTCATGAGATTGCATATCTCCATGGAAATCTCTCATTATTTATTTCCAACAACTTTTGTTGGGTTTTATTCTTCAAAAATAATTCACAATTATATTTGAGAATATTGCAATCTTGCCATTCAAAAAATTATGAATCATATTCACAACCCAAAACAACATATAATTTACATTGTCAATTAATTACACAATGTGTATCCAATACACATAATAATTAATCAACAAATATAAATTGTAATTAGCTCTCTCTAATACGTTATAAATCACATTTATAATATATTATGAATAATTGGATATTTCTATCCACATTATTCTTATCCATAATAATTAAATCATATCATATTTAATTATATTAGATCATTTCTTCACACATCAAAATGATTAAATCACATTTAATCATTAATTCTTCATTGCTCAGATCTTATGGAATTATTCTCGAACCCTTCAAGAATAATGCGATCTCTCCGCAGATACTTGGAGATAAGGACAAGGCGATTGTATTGTTCCACGTACAGTGACTTGGATGTTGAGATCATATCTCAAATCCAGATCCCATGGACCTCCCACTGATGCTTGATCAAATCAAGACCGTAGACCTAATCTTCTCATTGCATCTGAATCTTATTCAGATCAATGTCCAGTTCATGGACTAAGATTAGGTCACTTCTCTAATGAGAGGAGTCACTAAAATCCAAACCTGTTCCATCACTCCCTCGGAATGGAAGCGTCATGGTTATACAATCGTTTATGATCACATCACCCTCAGGTATTCCCAATACCTGTACATCATGCATACTGGAAGACCTATGATCATTCTGAAGATAAAGATCACTTTTTCACTGTCATCTTCAGGGTTTGATCATTAAGTTTCTCAATGTTGGTCATTGGGAATTGGTATAAATCATATGTTTTCCCAAAGCATATATCTTACCTTCAAATTCATGTCATGCTTCCAAAGCACGACGACCATGCATGGAATTTGATCAGTCCAAACACCTCATGAGTGAGTTCATGTCTCCCGGTTCACAAGTGAACCTGTATGATCCCTTTGAGAGATCGTATTACTCATATGTCCTTACATGCACACCAGCTAGCCGGTGTATAGACCTTGGTTAGGTCATCAACCTATTGGTCTGCCAAATGTACATACTCAGACATATAGCAACACATCTGTCTCCGGTCAGATGATGCATGCCTATGCTGTGAGGAGTATTCAACACAGATCTTTGGCTATCTCGATCTCGTTAAGTCAACCCATTGACTCAACTAACCTGACACCTCCGAATCACTATTCCCATGCAGAGGACCTGCATCAAGAGGTCAGTCAGATATCAGCCATTTGAGAAAGGATTGCAATCTCCTACTCAGGCAGGAGATCATCACTTAATAATCATTTGACGATGCTTGATGAGTCCTCTATCTAACTCCTTAGATATTCATCCAAGCATCAGCCTCTATGATTCATTCCATGAATCAACGGCTGCATGATTATCAAGTTGGCCATGGTACATAACCCTTATTATACAGAGGGACCCTATAGTGCATTCATTCATTTAATCTCAGAAATGGAGTGAAAAATAATCAATAACTTTCATTGATAATTTATTCATTACAATAATATTTATTGTAGAAAATGGTTCGCCCGGGGCTCACAATACTAACAATCTCCCACTAGCCCTCAGAACCATTCAGGAACAATCATTAAACCTTGGCTTCAAAAAAAACAATTCTTAAACCCATACTCATTACATGTTGGTCAAAAACCTTCTGTGTCAGAGATTTGGTAAGAGGATCAGCAACGTTGTCGGCAGAGGCCACCTTGGTGATGATGATGTCACCACGCTTTTGTATCTCCCGAGATGTGGTATTTTCTTTCCACGTGCTTGCTCTTTTGATGCCATCTGGGTTCCTTTGCCTAGGCAATGACTCCCGTGTTATCGTAGAGTAACGGGATGGGAGTATCGGAGGAAACTACGCCAAGCTCCAGGACGAACTTGCGCAACCACACCGCCTCCTTTGCAGCATCCGATGCGGCAATGTATTCGGCTTCTGTTGTTGAATCTGCAGTAGTGTCCTGCTTCTTGCTTCTCCAGCTCACAGCACCACCATTCAACAAGAACACAAACCCCGATGTCGACTTTCAATCATCTACATCCGATTGGAAGTCAGAATCTGTATATCCCAAGACTTGGAGATCACCATCTCCATAGACCAAGATGTAATCTTCCATCCGTCTTAGATATTTGAATATGTTCTTTACTGCATTCCAGTCTTGCTCTCCATAGCAGGATTGGTAACGACTTACCACTCCCATCGCATGGCAGATATCTGGCCTAGTACACATCATGGCATACATTAAGCTTCTTACGGCTGATGCATAAGGACATCCAGCCATGGCCTTCTTTTCCTCAACAGTTTGAGGAGCCATTCCTTTAGACAAGTGGATACCATGTCTTAAGGGCAGGAATCCTTTCTTGGAACTATTCATACGGAATCGTTCAAGAATCTTCTTAATGTACCCATGTTGTGACAATCCCAAAATCCTCTTTTCTCGGTTTCTGAACAACTTCAGGCCTAAGATGTAAGAGGCTTCTCCAAGATCTTTCATCTCAAAGGTATGGGATAGCCAAATCTTCACACTGGTCATCATCCCTGTATCATTCCCAATGATAAGGATGTCATCTACGTAAAGCACGATGAATACAATGGCGCTCCCACTAGTCTTCTTGTATACACAAGGATCATCAGGATTTTGCACAAAATCATAACTCTTTATGGTTTCGTCAAATCTGATGTTCCAGCTATGAGAAGCTTGCTTGAGCCAATAGATGGATTTCGTCAGCTTGCATACTTTATCATCCTCAGTTATGAAGCCCTGGGGCTGCTCCATGTAGATATCCTCCTCGAGGTATCCATCGAGGAAAGCCGTCTTGACGTCCATCTGCCAAATGTCGTAGTCAAGATATGCAGCTATAGCTAGCAGTGTTCTGATGGATTTAAGCATAGCCACTGGAGAGAATGTCTCACCATAATCGATGCCTTCTCTCTGTGTGTAGCCCTTGGCTACGAGTCGTGCCTTGAAAGTCTCTACTTACCCATTAGGTGCCCTCTTTCTCTTGAAGATCCATTTACACCCAATGGGTTTTACCCCTTTAGGTGGATCCTCTAGGGTCCATACACCATTCTTATGCATGGAGTCAATTTCTAACTTCATTGCTAGCATCCATCTATCCATGTCTTGATCCGCGAGTGCTTCATCAAATGAAGTAGGATCAATGTCAGTCTCACTTGACACATGGAATCCATACCTTTCAGGTGGTGCAACTACCCTCGAACTCCTTCGAAGAGGTATGGGTGTTTCATCTTTATTTATCTCTTCAGTTTCTGGTCTAGGAGGCTCAGAATCCTCAGGGGATACAATGAGTTCCTCTACTTCACTTTTGTCTTGACCTTTAAGGAAATCATCCTCCAGAAACTTCACATCTCTAGAGACAAAAACCTTTTGGGTTTCAGGGTCATAGAGCTGGTATCCAATACAATCTTTAACATACCCAATGAAGTAACACTCACGAGTACGAGATTCTAGCCACTTGCGTCCACGTTCTTCGCATGGACCAAGCAACCCCAAACCCTCAAGTGATTAACAGTAGGTTTGGTTCCATACCAGAACTCATGAGGAGTCTTAGGCACAAATTTGCTAGGAATCTTATTCAGGATATATATTGCAGTCTCTACTGCATATCCCCAGAAACTAAGAGGTAAATGTGCTTTACTCATCATTGAACTGACCATGTCCATGATGGTCCTGTTGCATCTTTCAGCAACACCATTAAGTTGGGGAGTTCCAGGAGGAGTGAGATTGGAAACAATTCCATTCTCCTTAAGGTATTCCTTGAATTCATCTGATAGGTACTCGCCACCTCGATCAGATCGAATCCGTTTAATCTTACTATCGGTTTGGTTCTCAACCAAAGCCTTGAACTCTTTGAACTTTTCAAAGGTTTCGGATTTATAACGTAACAGGAAGATAAACCCATACCGCGAATGGTCGCCAATAAATGTCAAATAATATCGATGTCCATTTCGAGTCGCGGTACTAAAGGGACCACACACATCGGTATGTATATGGTCAATAATACCTTCACATCTTGTAACCTTGTTACGGAAAGGCATCCTAGTCATTTTACCTCGAATACAATGTTCACAGGTAGGCAAAGACTGAACCTCTAGAAAATCTAAAGGTCCATCCTTTATCAATCTGTTGATCCTATCAACAGACAAATGACCAAACCTTTGATGCCAAATCAAATTCGAATGATTTTTATTTTCCCTGGATCTCTTTGGGTTTTTACTAGTGGTTGTAACATTCATGACATTCTCATTAATGCACGATTCATAGAGTCCTCCAGAAGTTAAAATACCCTCTGCAATATATTTATCATAATGATTTATGACTAATTTTTTACAGAACAGGAATGAATATCCACTTCTAACTAGCTTAGATAAAGATATCAAATTCCTTCTAACTTCAGGTACATAAAGACACTCTTTAAGTACTAGGACTCTACCACTAGATAATGATAGTCGACACGTCCCGACGGCGACCGCTGCAACACTTGCATCAGATCCCATCTGGATGACTATCTCCTCTTCCTCAAGATTCCTAGTTTCCTGAAACAAATGCAACAAATTGCATATATGAACAGAAGCACCAGAATCTACACTCCAACTTCCTTCTCGTCCAACGAGAAAGCTAGTTTTAATGATGAAAATAGATTTCATACCTACTGGGGCTTTACCTTTGTCTGAGGACTTTAGGTATTCCGGGTAGTTACGCCTCCAGTGCCCCGGCTTTTTGCAGTGGTGACAGACGTCAGTTTTCTTCGACGCCATTAGAGTGGATGCATTGGAAGAAGAGCCAACACATTGTCCCTTCTTCTTTCTCTTCTGGGCCGGGCCCTTCCGAGAACCTTGCTTCTGACTGCGCTTCCCTCTGACCTGTGCAACCATTGCACTGCCAGCGGGACCATCCTTCTTCATTACATTTTCCGCAGATTTTAATGCGGCAAGAAGACCAGCGCTTGTCAATTCCAGCTTGTTCATGTGGAATGACACTACAAAGTTATTGAAAGACTTGGGCAACGACAACAGAATGAAGTCAGCTTGCATGTCTGCATCCATGGTTGCCCCAAGAGTTTCCAGCTCCGACAAGTACCCAAACATTTTGAGTACATGTTCACGGACCGAAGTCCCTTCCTGCATCTTGCAGCGAATGAGGTCTTTCATAACATTGTACCTCTGGGTACGGTTAATGTCACCAAACATATCTTTCAGATTCTGCATTATCTCTTGACAAGTGCTCATCTCCACATGTTGCTTCTGCAGAACATTGGAGAGAGAACCCAGGATATAGCATATAGCCAAGACATGATCTTCATCATACTTGTCATTATATGCTTTTTCTTCCTTGGATTTAGGGTTCTCATGCTTGTCCTCGGAGAGCACATAACTTATGCGCTCTGCTGAGAGAATAAGCTCCAAATTACGGATCCAATCCGAGTAATTTGGGCCGGTCAATTGGTTGACCTCAAGAAGCCTACTAAGTGAGTTTAAAGACTTCATTTTCTGAAATTAAGAATGCACTATATTAGAACATATTAAACATATATTCATATTTATGATATTTGATTAAGGCATTTTAAATCAAATTGTTCTTGCTCTGTCAACCTTGAAAGTTTATTCCCTTAATCACTTTCAAAGTAAGAGATATACTTACCATTATATCTCAAGCAAGAACTGGGATCTCCTCCTTATCTTTGTCATATCCCAATAATATGTGAACCTATGACTCCAATAAAGAAAAGCGGGAACAAATTCCGCCTTGCAAGTCCAACTTGCATCTCCCAATTCGGTCTTTAATACCCGGACCCACCACCCCTAAGGTGATGTTGACCTGTCATTAATTGAACCAACCGTCAACAGGAATACAACTCGCTATGCGCAATCCAATATCGCCCCAATAATATGAGGACCCGGTATTGGGGTCACTACGCATACGTCCTTACTCTTTCGAGAAGCGACGAGCCTGATCCAGATGCGCTTGCATACAGGAGCTATCGCTTCGGACAGGCGTCTCCCATGTGCAATCCCTGGCGACGGAACTCTTTGCCTTGACGAGAGACCATGGATGTCACTTATGTGATCCTCCACCTCATATTCAAATTTTAATTAATTACTATGAATCATATTCATATAATTAATTCTTCCAAAGGAAATGACAACTCTATTCACAATAGAGTATCTAAATTGGACATAATCAATTTAATCATATTAAATTAATTATCAATCCAGTTCAATCAACAAACTTGATCATTTTTTTACTTGAATATAAATATGATAATATCTCAAAGTACGTGTTAGTTCGAATTTTAATAATTAGAAAATACACCTTGATTTTCTCTGGCATTATACAGTCCCTACCCGCTGTCATGGCCAGTACTGACGAGAGTGGGACGGACCACATACGTTGCAACCCGCAACCCCAATGCTCTCCGACTAGTCACCATATCCACCTCGGGAAAGCATAATGCCAGATATATCAATTTGTACTTGAGATGATCATCGGTTTTTCAACCGAAATTATACCATATAGTAATAATCAAAACATTTTTTATTATAAGGAAATTTGCTACACAAATTCCCAAATCCTATTCAAGCATCAAGTTTGATGATTGTGTTTTCAAATAAGATTTAGATCAAATTTAATCAATTAATTGGTTGAGGTCAAGTCAATTAAGTAAATAATCATCTTCCAATATTTCACAAATATTTTCATGATTATTTCATGAAATTAACAATTAATTTCACTAATTGACAATCACTTGGTTCTAGATTAGGACTGCAATTTTAGTAGTGACCCCTACTCACTAAAATTAACATATCTCAATCAATTTAAATCCAAATTAGACAAACTTAATTTGCAAAGATTGCTAACTTGATTTAGGACAGAACCCAAGTATGTTTCATGCATTTCAAGGCGGATCAAAACAGTAATTAACTCTTTAATCAAGTTAAGATCTGTAGTTCCTGCAACAGTGCATTCATGTTCATTAAAACAACCATATCTCGAGCATATGAAATCCGATTTACGCAAACTCAGATCCTATGGTTTCCTTATTTAATGGGGAACAAAATCCAAGTAAATAATTCGTGCTTAAACATCCTAAACATGACTGAAATTATTTACTAAACAGATCTGCGAAATCAAATGCGATAAAAACTTTTGCGACCTTAACGAACCCAAGTCGTCCTCGGTTAGCGAATCACATTCGAAACCGTCGACCTAAGGCTCTGATACTACTTGAAGGATATGGAATTATCCTCAAGCGCATCACGGAAGCGTGATCGTCGTATCGGATACGACGAAGAACGACTAGTCGTCCTAGTTGTTCTGTGCGGCGGAATTTAAAAATTTTTCATGCGATGAAACCACATGATCCAAGAACGGTTCTCGGATCGTTTCATCTATAACCACAACAATTATAAGGAATACCTCTTGAAGCGTGGTTGATTGAGTCTCTAAGAGAGGAGACCTCCTGTCTCAAGTCCGATCGTCGGTGAGATCGCTTGCGAGCGCGGGGATGAACCGCGTAGTCCTCGCAATCCAAAAAGATGATCCAAGCACGATTGCTCCTGATCTCGTCGTACGAGATCGAACGTCTCCTTCGTGAGCGTAGCACTCCAAGAAGACGGAGAACCGAAGAACGTCGAAGCGACGACGCGGTGGCGAGAGCGTCGACGAGTCTCTCCTCTAGGGTTTGGTGGACGGCCACCAAGAAGAGGGAGAGAGGGTTGGCGTGTGAGAAGAAAATGAGAGAGAGAGAGAGCTTCAATATTGCATAGCCTTAGAGAGCATGGTATGCCTCTCTATTTATAGGGTTTTGGGATCCATGGATCTCAATCCATGGGACATATAAAATCAATGGATGAGATTGATTTATGTCTAATCCAATGGTCAAGATTGTTGTTGGTAAAACCAACAAATTTAGATTAAAATATATTTGACAAAATCAAATATAAATCAATCCTAAATTATACCAATAAATTAAGGAGAGAATATACATGGATATTACATCTCCATGTACATTCCATGTGGACGGCCACCCATTCCAATTAGGAATTGGGTGCCGCCCACCCTTTCCATATGGAGGGCAATCTCATGATATTTCATGAGATTGCATATCTCCATGGAAATCTCTCATTATTTATTTCCAACAACTTTTGTTGGGTTTTATTCTTCAAAAATAATTCACAATTATATTTGAGAATATTGCAATCTTGCCATTGAAAAAATTGTGAATCATATTCACAACCCAAAACAACATATAATTTACATTGTCAATTAATTACACAATGTGTATCCAATACACATAATAATTAATCAACAAATATAAATTGTAACTAGCTCTCTCTAATACATTATAAATCACATTTACAATATATTATAAATAATTGGATATTTCTATCCACATTATTCTTATCCATAATAATTAAATCATATTTAATTGTATTGGATCATTTCTTCACACATCAAAATGATTAAATCACATTTAATCATTAATTCTTCATTGCTTAGATCTTATGGAATTATTCTCGAACCCTTCAAGAATAATGCGATCTCTCTGCAGATACTTGGAGATAAGGACAGGGCGATTGTATTGTTCCACGTATAGTGACTTGGATGTTGAGATCATATCTCAAATCCAGATCCCATGGACCTCCCACTGATGCTTGATCAAATCAAGACCATAGACCTAATCTTCTCATTGCATCTGAATCTTATTCAGATCAATGTCCAGTTCATGGACTAAGATTAGGTCACTTCTCTAATGAGAGGAGTCACTAAAATCCAAACCTGTTTCATCACTCCCTTGGAATGGAAGCGTCATAGTTATACAATCGTTTATGATCACATCACCTTCAGGTATTCCCAATACCTGTACATCCTGCATACTGGAAGACCTATTATCATTCTGAAGATAAAGATCACTTTTTCACTGTCATCTTCAGGGTTTGATCATTAAGTTTCTCAATCTTGGTCACTGGGAATTGGTATAGATCATATGCTTCCCCAAAGCATACATCTTACCTTCAAATTCATGGCTAACCCCATCAGAAATCGATACTTTAGGGACCATGAACCTAGCAATAATATGGCCATTAACAAACTTACAGACAATCTTGTTATCTGTGTCTCGGGTTGGGATATCCTGCACCTACCTTGATAAGTAATCCACCGCCAACAAGATGTGTTCATGTCCATGGCTATTGGGAAGGAGAGCCACGAAATCTATATCCCATGCATCAAAAACATCACAGAAAAAAATACGGGTTTCATGCGCATCTCGTCTCTAAAGCCAACTGTCCCTCCCATCCTTTCACAAATTGGCACGATCGTAGAAAATCAATAGCATCTTAAAACAAGGTTGGCTAGTATAATCCACATTGGAGTACATTATGTGCGGTTCTTTTTCCCGAATGGCTCCTAAGGAATACACCTTCTCCATACATATACAATCCGGCCCTTTAAATAAAATGAACAGATCCACCCAATAATACATCCTCGAATCCGACTTCATGAAAAAATGTAGATCCCGTCTAGTGTATTTTGCATTTGAGGTTTACATGAAAAAATGTAGATACCATTTGGATCTACATTGTTCGTGTTGATATTTTTATATTTTCCTTTTACTTTTTTCTTTTATTATTTTAATTAGACTTCGTTTGTTTATTTTATTTTTTATTTTTATTTTTTCCATAACTTCCATTCTTCCTTACCTCTTCCACTACGTCTTGAACTCCCATTCCACCCCACCTCTTTCCTAACTCATACTTCTTCTACCTTCTTAATCCTCTTCTCTCCATTTTTCTATTTATACGTTCTCGGGAGAGAACAGTGAGCTCCAGCCCCTCCTCTTGCCACCAGTGACAGTGCTGGCCAGAGCGAGTAGAGTGACGACGAGTGCCACCCGATTTCCAGTGTGATCTAAGGAGGACCCAGAACCTCCTTGTTACAGCTTCCATTTCAGGTTACAACACAGCTTCATAGTTCCATCCAAACTCTTTGAGGCGATGACCAGCAAGGATCAACAGCCCTCGCGCACTCCGACAACCATACATCCATAGGTAATTTCTTTTCCCCGTTCTTCTTCTTCTGTTGATGCTATTTTATCTTTTATGCTACAGTTTTCTTCTCAAACCTTCTTTGTTCTACTTTGTAGAACCACCTCCATGCTCCACCTCCATCTCCTATCCTCCCTGATTATGGTCTACCTTTGCATCTACCAACTCTGGTTTCTACGACCGAAGCAAGAGATCCAGACCATCATCTCCGCGGGAGTGTCATCCACCTACCCTTCTTTGCGTTTAATGCCAAAGGTCGAGCCTTGTTTGCTCGAGCCATTTTTTCCATAGCAGAAACACCTTACTACAGCAACAACTTCAAGCCTTTGGGATCCGATCGAGTTGCAACAAACATGCGATATTGTTGCACTACTCACGTAAAAGAAAAATATTTTACATTACTAAGGGACCTATGTAGCCCCGATACATTACTAAGGAAGTTACCTCATCTACCAGGACCAAGAGACATTATCCTTAACTCCATAATCTCAGTCTTTTTCGTATATTTCAAAATGGCATGCCTCCTTGTCCTCATGTATTAGGTTACCATCTACATAGAGTGACTATAGTTTCAACGCCTTCTGTCACTTGACAAGGCATCAAAGAATTTGGTATTTGCATCCCCTTCCTTAAGCCACTTCTACCCAAACTTATACATGCACCCAATCTTGCATTTCTTGTCCTCCTCTCAGATCACCTTTTGCAAAATCACTTGCTCGTTCAGCTCGAGCACTAAGAGATCCCACGAATCCCCTCTTGATCGAGCCTTGAGAAAAACTCATGAGCCCAACTTAAATTCTTCTCACAATGCAACATCAGACGAATGTGTGCAACTTGGGCACGATTAACATTCTTACCCAACTAAAGGGGAGAGCATTAAATGTGCGTCTAAGTAAAATGAATTTTGGATGTGGATCTACTTAACCCTCGCCCATATAAATATGTACATCTTTTTCTGTTTGGTTAGTGAAAAAGAAAACCATGGCCACGTGTGTGTGCAAGAACATCTCCTTTCATGATATTTCCCTTTTATTAAGAAAGGATCTATACAAAGATCTCTGCATTCATGTAATTTAATTGCCTCTAAAATTTTCTACATGTGTAAAATCCACAAACCATTGGTCCTGAAGGGGACATTGATACAAGCATCAACTCAAACACACACCCCTCGACCTAACAGTAAGATGTGAATGTAACAAGATGTGAAAGTAACAAGATGTGAAGGCTACATCAACAATAATCAATCTCATGCCTGATTAGATGTAAATCCATAAGTGAAAATCTTTGGCACTATCACCATGACCCCCTTGTAAAAAATGGAATGTCATATTGGCACCTCGACTAACTATTCAAGTTCAAGCACCTTATATAATAAGTAGCCATCACATCCTTCTAACAATCCCAGACCTTAAACCTTAAAGATTCCCTTTACCTTCGTAACCTCATTCAGAATCCTAAATTATCATATCTTCGGCATGCCCTCCCCGTTCTCTCTTTATAAAGGCTGAAGGGTTACCATTAGAGGTTAATGGTCATCCCTAACCTGGGCTTGTCCAAATGAAATGGTCGACACACCTCCTTGCGCTTCAACTCTACACAGTTATGTATTGACGAACTTGCCTCAGTTTTTTCACTTCGGCAGGCCAACTTAACACAAAGACGAAAAATGTCAACGTGGATAATACCACAAACTTCAGCAAAACCAACCACCACCAAGACAGTTGGATGGCGGAGGATTCCAAACGCAAATTGAAAAGTCAGTCTCCTTATCTGGAATACGTATACTATTTCTTGGCACGAATATCTACATATATGCAGTATACTGAATTTATACAAGTTTGTAGACTTGAACTGAAAGTAGATGCAGCTTCTCAACTTTTCACAATTATGCCGTAAAATATGGTTATTACTTGCACCGCAATAAAAATCAAATTTATCAATGAAAATTGGAATAATGTCACTCACCATAGCATGACTGCGGATGCCAAGGATAGCCCGATGAAAGAAGTCAACTCAGTCAAAGCCATCCATGAGAAGCCTGACCAAGAATCCTTGCACCATCCCAAGACATATACCAACTGTGCAAATGCCGAGAACATCCAAGAAAAATTCAAAGTTATGGCAGCCCCAGCCAATCCCAGTTCCAATCTTATAATGCAAAGCCAGCTCAAGAACACATGTAGAACCAAGGCAACAGCAGAGATCCATGTCATGGCGATCACTCTGCTCTGTGCCTGAAGAAATTTCTGAATCGGAAATTCCAGAGCAAATGCAAATAGCTCAGGAATCATCCATAAGGAAAACTTTGCGGCTAAATTTGCGATTTCCACATCCTGCCCCATCAACTTCAAGATTGGAGCAGCAAACACGTAAGGAATGCAAAGGATAACTGCAGTGAAGAAAAGGATCACCCATGATCTCTGCATGTAGATCCCTAACATGTCCAGCTTTCCAGCACCATAGGCTTGGCCACAAAGAGTCTCCAAGGCACTACCCATGCCCAGCTGTTGAACACCACAATAAATCATAAAAATCGGGGTACTGCTTTGAAGAATAGATAAGTTCCAAAATAAATCAGGTGAAAGGTAAAACACAATAATCAAATTCCTACCCAAGCATTTCATGTTTGTTGCCCCATAGAAATTTGAAGAGATTAACTAATACCATGACAGTCTCTCAGGAAAAAGAATATATGCCAATAAGGCACAAAAATTGAACATTGGGTAAGCAAATATACACATTTTCTTAAAAAAACTCGCTTATTAAAAAGCCAACAGATGAGCATCCAATTTGCGGGTTGTCATCCAAAATTCCATTGATTCACTATTGAAACTAAGTTTCCCCCTTGGTTGGTCATGTCTTTCTTGTTTGATAAATGTGATCGGTATTTTCAGATTGGTTTGGACATGATCAAGGGTGTACATGTAGAAGTCTTGCTTCTAATCATTATACGGCCTCTTTTCGCTGACAAACTAATAAACGCAGACAGTTTTTATCAAAAAAAGAGGAAACACTCGTACAGTGCCCACCCTATGTATTACATATATTAATAATTTATAATAAAATAAAAGGTGGGGCTATAACAACCATGTCTCAAGAAGAGATCTTGCAAGGCGAATAACATTATCAGCATAGAACCTTTCAAATTTGAATAAGACATCACTATGAGATAACCAGATCGTTCAGTGTGTAGCAATTGACATTAACTTTTCTACCATGGATCTAGTCCCTGGCACGTCGGAAGAATTGGGGGCTAACTGCTGAGCCCACTCTGGCCTCGCAGGGCACGAGTGGGTGCGAGCTGGACAGGGATTCTGTACCGAGCAAAGGGCCAAGTGGCCATAAGAGAACTCCGAAAGTTCGAGTGGGAGGAAAGCTCCACCCACTGGATGTTTGCCACCAGCCAAATGCCACATGCACATGTGCAAGAGTAGAACAGCTGCACCAGGTCCTCATTTGCTTCACCACAGAGGGAGCACGTGGTGTCATACCCATGACAAAGCTGGACCTTACTTTCGTGGGGAGTTGCTAAAAGTCTGTGAATCCAGAGGAAGATTCTTGATCTTAAGAAGAATCTTTAGGGTTCAAATCAAACTGTAGTCCCTTCTCTGATGTGACGATCAAACACCATGCTAGTGGTGAGAACCGTATATGCCTTCTTCAATGAGAAGTAATCGTCATGCCAAACCCATTGATCCTGACCCTTAGAGGGCTTCGCACATCCAGTGACCTCCTCAGTCATCGGTAAGAACTCCTCAAATCGTTGCTCAAATAAGGATGAGGAGAGGCATGACATCCGATATCTGTAAACCTTGGCCTCCTTAGTAGACGAATCGTGGTCCTCACCTAGCACGAATAAATGGGAGAATCGCTCTTATAGGGGCCCTACCCGAACCAGCCATTCGTACAGAATCTGAAAGACTCACCTCTACCAAGAGCAAGGGGCACATGGGTGAGTAGCTCAAGAATGACTGAACAGGACCTCTTCCAAAAAGCCGACGAAGGTTGGTGTGAAGATGCATAGATCTAAGGTTGGACATGACTTTCGCAGATATCCTTAAGAAGAAAACATGTCTGTTCCTCTCCTCAACCCAAAGTCTGGCCATCCACTTGAGAAGAAAAGCCTTATTCATCTCCTCCAAACCGAGAACCCCGAGGCACCGATCTTGGGGTGAAGTGATCAGCTCCCAATTCTCTAGATGCAACCACCTCAATTGGCCATTGGATGGAATCTAAAACACCTGCACATACAAGCCTCTATACGGTGTCGAATCTTGATAGAACCCTGGTAGATATGAAAAATGGGAACAGATGTCAAGATAACCTTCAATAGAACAAGCCGCCCCCGCGGGAGAGGTAGTAGTCCTTCCAGTCCGCTAATTTCTACACTAATCTCTCAATCACCAGGAGACAATCTGACGGTTTCAGCATACAATCAGTCAAGGGAAGATCAAGATAGCTATTGTAGAAAGTGCTACTGCAAGTGCAGGTGATTGTAGGGCACTCAACCTCATTCTCAGAGATATTAGAATCCCGTTTACTCTTGTTTTAAAGCTGACACGCACATTAGATCTACTTGCATGTGTACTGATTTTGTAGGATTTTCAGACAAAGATCAAGACCTTCACTGTTATGTGTTGTCTTTAAGCCTTAAGCTTTGTACTTATTATGCAATCATCAATTGTACTCTAAATAATGTTCAACATTAAAGAACATCTTGAACTGATCGATCACTCCATTTGATATGATCAGAAAGATTTATTTCCGTGATCAATCATTATTTGAATATTATCTATCCTTGACCGTTTCAATTTTTTACAATAAGATACTTTTTATGATCGCTCATTTATTTGAATTTTGAATACTATAACCAACCTTATAAGTACACTGACTGATCGGTCATTTGAGCATTGATCAATCCCTGCTTTTTGTTGATCGATCATTTCAGATTTGGAACTTTCTATTTTTGGCTCCTGACAGTTACATGTTACGTTTACTATAAAAGACTCATACCTCCTCATTTCAGCACACAACTCATTTGAGTATTCTTCTCTCTCTCATTCTTGAGGGTTCATATTTTCAACAGAGAAGAATTCTAGGCTGAAAGCTAGTTGCAATATGTAGTAAACTCCTCAAGCTCTCTATGTGCATTCATGGATTCTCTTAAAGCTACTTAGAAAAATTCGATGATATTTTTCAAATACATAGCTTTCATATGCTTTAGAGATATATCTAGTTGAATCAAGTATTGTAATATCTTGTTGATATAATCTCTCTGTTGATCTGATTATTGTGATCTTACTTTTATAATTTGTTGGAGTATGCATCATATGAAGAGATGGGTAATTGGATCTCTGCAGGGTCAAATTACCATATCTACAGGTTTAGTCCAACATCTATTGTTAGTGGAACTGAGGTTTGTTTGCAGGGATAGATAAGAAGCCCCATACCAATTGTATTAGTTGAAAGAAAGCAATACAGAATACTCGGCCCTAGAGAGGCCTTCTTCTGTGGTTTCACCTCGCTCCTTATGGGGAAGGGATCCACATTAGATCCCGGTATTCTTTCCATGTTATTTATTCTTTATCTCTGATAAAACGCTCCCGCATTCTCGTTTCTACATGGTATCAGAGCGTATTTCTACATGGTATCATAGGAGTTGGATTCTCGAGGATTACTTCATGTTCGTGATTTGTTCAAGATTCGATTAACATAGCATATTCGATTTTGGTTGTTTGTTCTTAAATATTTATGTTTGAAGATTATTATTATAACTCATGTCTGTAATATGTGTCAAGAACAAGTTCTAGGGTTTCTTCTAAAACCCTAATTCTACATCGATGCCAAATTGTTTGTTCTACTTATTCATTGTTTCAAGTTCAGGATTGTTGGAGTATTTGTTATATGCGTCATATGTTGTGTTTAGTCCCAAATCTACCAGTGGTGGGACTTGGAGGCTCAGAAGAGGCTATATAAGGAGCCCCAGACCTCCTGTATCCAGTGAGAAAGTGCAATGAACACATACGTCCTCTGAGGCATTCTCCCGTGATTTCATCCCACCCGTTAGGGAGTAGGGTTGCAAGTAAAAATTCTTTGTGTTCCTTCATGTTTATATTTTCTTATTATGCTCTGTTTATCATTTCGCTTCCACATTCTCTATTTTCTAACATGGTATCAGAGCGGGTCGATTCTCGAGTATTTTTATTTTGTTCGAGATTCGAGTTTCGATTCTAGGGTTTTTATTGAAACCCTAATTATGTTGTTGAAGATCTATTGAAGATTATTGTCTTCAGATTTGCTAAAGTCAAAGTTCTAGGGTTTGTTGTTTGAAACCCTAATTTTTGTAAATTGATTAAAGATCATCATCTATGAATTCAGCAAAGGTTCAAGTCAAGTTCAGGATATAATTTTTTAAAAAAAAACATGATTATACTTCAAAGCTGAATGTTGAAGATCATACTCCGGAAGACGCATCAGATGCGCAACCGTCATCTTCAGCAACTTCTAAGCGATGCTGCTCCAAGAAAAGGTCGTATGCGATCCCTTTGTGCAGGCGGCTCGACCATCTTCCTTCATGCACGAATCCAAGTGGCATCTCCAAAAGTTGTGCACGACGTCTCCAGGACGATGGATCAAGTCCATATCCACAAGACAGAACAAGCCCCTCATTCCTCTAAATCTGCTCCTTGGCAGCGAAACTCCAGGTGGCGAGATCCTGGCAGTGCTCCTTTCTCTCGTGCAGGCAGCAAGGTCGCAACCTCCTGGCGGCACATCTCGGAGATCTCGCGCGATCCCCAGGTGTGATTCTCGCAGGCAAAGTCCCCTCATCACATTGCCAACAGACCCTGATTTCTGGTTATTCGAGTGCCAGCGCCACCCTCTTCTCCAGGCACTCGATCATCTTCCTCGCCACAAGACCTTCCTCTCCTCACGTGATCCCCAAGCGCACCGCCTTCCTCTCCCGATCATTCCAGATAGTGGCATACTCCTTGCAGCACGCGCAGACTGCCACCATCGAGCCCCAACAGGCTCCAGCGAGCTCTCTCAATGGTGGCGAATCAACTCATCACCTAGTGCCGCCAAATCGGATGGAGGCCCCCCATCGTGGGCAGCGACTTTCGTGAGAAACGGATTCCATGATTACGAACCCTAATTTTTAAAAAAAAACTTGTGGGGTTATTTGCTTGAAAGCTCAGGTGGGATGAAAAAAATGTTTTTAAAAAAGAGAGAGAAGGAGGCTCGTTGTTAAATAAATAAATATATATATATATTGAAAAGACGTGTACAAAAAAAGAGCTGTACGTAAATTGCTAAAAAAAAAGAGAGAAGAGGAAAAGGCGTAAGAAATGTTGAAATGGCTTAAAAAATGTTTTCAAAAAAAATTTGGACTGCTTGTTAAAAAAATGATGAAAAGCCGCAAGAAATTTTTGAGAATGTTCATGTTTTCCCCACTATCTTGTCTTCTCCCAATTTTATCGATGTTTGTTTTTCTGACAAGTATGGGAGAAAGGGGGAGTATTATGTAGAGTCACAATATATTCAGATCCTCCAGATCCATCCAGATATACCAGACCAGCCAATTGTTCAGACTCTACAGTTGTTCAGACTCGACGTCAGATTCCGAGTCAATTTCTAACACACACATGTATGTAGTCTTCTTTCAGATGTGCACATGTTTGCCATCTTTTGTAGTAGTCCCCATCTTTTCTTGTTTTGTCGGCCAGAGTTTTCATGTGAGCCATAGGGACTCCATAGTAGAGGACCATTCCGTATGCCATACGGGTAAGGATTTTCATGTGGTGTCATAAGGACTCCAGAGTAGAATACCATTCTCTGTGCCAGATGGGAGAGACACGGTTCTCCGATGAGGAGACGTTTCAGACTCCATTCTCCTACGTCGTGGACTCTGACGAGGATTGCATTTCCACGCCTTTTCAGTTCGGCACTTTTTTAGAGACGGAACAGTTGTCCACATGCTGTGGCGAGCCAAAGTACTCCAACAAGGAGACTCATTTCCAGTTGTAGTGACTCTGACAGGCGCAGTTCAGAGCACACGCTCTCCGACGAGGAGATTTAGTTTACTCATACTCCAGCTCGTTCCTCCTCACGTGCACGACATGAGAAGCAACGTCCTCAACAGCAGCCGATAGTTGCGCACGTTGAGTTGATATTGTTTGTAGTGTCATGTAGCATGAGTCGAGTTTCTTTTTCTTTGTCCAAGTTGAGCATTGCATGCACCAACTTGAGGGGGAGTGTTGGAGTATTTGTTATATGAGTCATATGTATAGAGATGGGTAAACGGATCTCTCTAGGATCTATTTACACCATCCATATGTTTAGTCCCACATCTACCAGTGGTGGGACTTGGAGGCTCGGTGGAGGCTATAGAAGGAGCCCCATACCTCCTGTATCTAGTGAGGAAGTGCAATTAACAGAAACGCCCTCTGAGGCATTTTCCCGTGATTTCATCCTGCTCCTTAGGGAGTAGGGTTCCACGTAAAAATTCTTTGTATTCCTTCATGTTTATCTTTTCTCATTATGCTTTGTTTATCATTCCGCTTCCGCATTCTCTATTTTCTAACAACGATTAGAGTTTTGTTGGAAACCCTAATTCGTCCATCGATTCCAGGAGACTTAGTTCTCTCTCCAGATCCAGCAAGTTCCAGTGAGTCCTGAATTTCAGCCATCTAAGTTCATGTTTAACAGCAAATTTTCATGCATGCATAGGCCATCTCCCGTACGAAGAAGAAGAAGATTGGACGTCATCTCCAATTAAGGCTTAGGGTTTTGATGAAATCCTAAGTCACACTACGCGACATTGATCTTATACAACTCCAGGCCACAAATCGCTGCTTATGGATCGGGCCAGTCTTTCATAAGATGCCCAACCCTAATTCTGGATGAAGAAGAAGAAAGAAAGATCGCCCTCTCTTCAATTCCAGGTGCACCTCTGCTCACGCGCGAGGGCTCCTAGGTCCCCCCCAAAAGGCAACGAAGATGCGATAATGTGCACATCGTCAAGCGTCGACCTCCAACTATGAACCCTATAGCACACCACCTTGCACTCACAAGTGGTCCTCTTGCAGCAGAAGAAGCTCCATCGTCAAGCATAGCAGCCATCACCGAACCTCTAGGCGGTGGTGGTGTGCCATCTCACCCCATTCTAGGTGGCAAATCCCAGCGACGGTAGTGCACCATCGCACCCCATCCCCGGTGGTGATGGGTTCCTCCGTTGGGAACCCTATTCTCGAATAACGCGACGATGCCCTTACTTTATCCCTTGTAGGCCTTACATTCTTTTCGGTTATTTTATTTTTGATCCCAGTCTGGGCCACAACATAAAAACAGGTGAGTGTTGCAAGTTTGTGGGCCGAAGTTATAAAAAAAGGGGAGAGAGAAGGGCTGAAAGAAAAAAATGAAGAGAACCCAGTTTTCTATGCCCAATCTGGTTGGGTTGTATCTTCAGCTCAAGTTTGTTCGTGATTTAAAAAAAAGGGCAAGCGTACACAAAAAGGAAAAGTCATATGAGAAGAAATTAAAAAGAAAAAAGAAATTGTGACGACTAAAAAAAGGAAATAACCACAAAAAAGTTTTGAGATTGATTTTTCCCTTCATATCTTCACCCAACTTGGTCGATGTCATCTATTCCAACTAGTATGGGAGAAAGGGCGTTCAGATTGCAGGCCAGATTTTAGACTCTACGGTTCAGGTTTAGACTCTACATTCAAAGTTTATAATTTGATGCCTACATGTATGTGATCGTTATGAGAGTTCTCCATCTTTGATTTGGACTTAGGATTTTCACGTGATCCATAGGGACTCCAGAGTAGATATCCCATTCTTCGAGCACATGTTCTTCGATGAGGAGACCAAGTTCGGTTCACACTCCATCTCTCCAGTTCCTACTCACTAGCACGACAAGAGAAGAAACATCCTCAGCAGGCAGTCAGTAAAGTTTGCGTTGAGTTGATATTGTTCATAGTATCTTGTATTGTGTGCGAAAGTGATTTATTTCTATTTGTCCAAGTTGACCATTGCATGCTCCAGCTTGAGGGGAAGTGTTGGAGTATGCGTCATATGTAGAGATGGGTAATTAGATCCCTCCATGATCCAATTGCCACATCCACATATTTATTCCCACGTCTACAGTTAGTAAGATTGAGGTCAATCTATGGGGCTATATAAGAAGCCTCGTACCCATTGTATCAGCTGAGAGAAAGTAATACAGAATAACCAACCCTCGAGAGGCATTCTCACGTACTTTCATCCCACTCATTATGGAGTAGGGTACTACGTTAAATCATGGTATTCTTTCCATGTTCTTTATTCTTTATCTCTGAGATTGTGCTTCCACATTCTCGTTTTCTTCATGATATCAGAGCGTATTTATAAATAATTGATATCATCTTATTAGCTCAGATAATTGTTTATCTTGTTAGCTAACAATGTTCTGTAGATACTCTTGTAGTTCTCTCTATAGGAAGCTCGAAGAGAAGCCTCAAGCAATGTTGCAGCTAGCTTAGTTGGACCGGTGACTTTGGTATTCTGATTTGAAGTTTTGACTTTGGTGTATGTCCAAAGTTATAAGCTACATGCTTGTAATCAATTGAGATATCCATCTACATATCTCAAGATATAGTGAAAAAGTTGGTTACCGGAAATCCTAAGTTAGGAAGGCTTGGGTCGTGGGTTTTACTCGCTTGGGTTTCCACATAAACATATTGTGCTTATGATTGTTGAATTACTATTTCTGACTGGATTTCATTACTTGACATTTGTTTTCATGAAAAAGTTCTACTCTACCATACTCTATTCAGCCCCTCCACCCCCGAGTGTATTCGATAAGCAAGTTCCATCAAGTGATATCAGAGTGGGTTTCCTAATTCGGAGTAAAGCACTGATCTCAAATCTGATGGCAATTACAAGCAACTTTGACAACATTAATCACAAAAGCCAATCTACAGTGCATCCTGTTATAAAATATGAAGAATGCGGAAGTGATTGATAAACAGAGCATAAACAAGAAAGATAGAACATGAAACACCATGATTTTACGTGGAACCCTATTCCGTGAGGAGTGGGATGAAACCACAGGAGAAGCCAACAAAGGGGCATGTTATGCATTGCACTTTCTTAATGGTTACAAGAGGTCTAGGGCTCCTTATATAGCCTTCCCAGAGCCTCCAAGTCCCACCACTGGTCCATGTGGGACTAAACACTGGATGGGGTAAATGGATCTTCTCCAGGATCCATTTACCCTTCTACAACTCATGACGCATACAACCAAGTACTCCAACACTCCCCCTCAAGCTGGAGCATGCAATGCTCAGCTTGGATAAACAGAAAGAAACTCAACTCAATGCTACAGGACACTACGGACAATATCAACCCAACGCGCACATTGCTGCAGTCGAGGACGTTGCTTCTCATGCCATGCAGGTGAGGAGGACGAACGGGCTAGAGTGTGAGTCTGCTGAATCTCCTCGTCGGAGAGCATGTGCTCTGAACTGCGCCTGTCAGAGTCACTGCAACTGAAATGAGCCTCCTCGTCGGAGTACTCTGGCCCGCCACAATAATGTGGACAACTGCTCCATCTCTGAAAGGGTCGAACTGAAAAGGTCGTGGTTGTGCAATCCTCGTCGGAGTCCACGGTCGCTGGAGAACGGAGTCTGAAAATAGTCTCCTTGTCGGAGAACTGGGTCTCTCCCATCTGACTCAGAGAATGGTAAACTGCTCTGGTGTACCTATGATACCACATGAAAATCCTTGCCAACATGGCATAGGAAATGGTTCTCTACTATGGAGTCCCTATGGCTCACATGAAAACTCTGGCCGACAAAACCACAAGAATGATGGGGACCTCGAACAAATGATGGCAACATATGCTCATCTGAAGACGACCGCAATCATATGTGTGTCTGAAACTGGAGACTCGGAATCAATCGTCGAGTCTGAACAACTGTAGAGTCTGGAATCTGAATGGTCTTTGCTTGTGAATCTGGAACATCTGAATATGGTCGGAAGAAGACCTGTGACTCTACATATACTCCCCCTTTCTCCCATACTTGTCGGAAAACGTGGACGTCGATCAAGTTGGGAGAAGACAACAATATTGGGGAGAAAACATTCTCAAAAAAAAATTCTTGCGGCTTTTCCTTTTTTCTTTTTTTTTTGTAAGCCGTCACATTTTTCCATTCATTTTTTAAGCCGAAATTTTTTCCTTTTTTTTCTTCCTTTTTTTTAAAGCCGTTTCAACCATTTTTTCCGGCTTTTCTTGCATTTTTTTTGAAATACTTGCGTACGGCTTTTTCTTGTACGCAACCTTTTTTTAACACAATCTCTTTTTTTCGCAAATAATGGACCACTTGGGCCTAAAGAGGACTCATCCATCTTAATTTTTCCGATTCCCTCTTTCAATTTTTCAACGCCTTCCAATATTTTTTTTATAATCTGACCCTTCAAAAAAAATTTAACCCTGTTGGGTCTCACCAATAATTTTTGGGCACTCATATTAGGGTTCCCACATGGGAACCCTTCTTTCAAACTCGTCGCCGCCAGTACAGGGAGAAGGATGAGGAACGAGGGTGATCGCCCATGCACCCTAGATCTCGTGCCTGCTCTTTTCGCCTGGAATCGCGCCTCCCAATGATGTTGTGTTGAGGAGGAGAGAGGCTGCGCCGCCGCCCGATGCTGTTGTGCGTATGAAGGGAAGCGACCTCCGCCTGGTGTGGAGGCGTGCGGGGAAGCAGGAGAGGCGCCTTGGCTCTTGGTGTGCCTCCATGGAGGCAGCAGAGGCCTGGAGGTCGGCGAGGAAGACTCGCCTGGCTAGGAGGGTGTCACCAGGAGACCTGGGCGTAGGGGAACCGCCATCAGTTGCGCGTCACCCCGAGCTGAAGAGGAAGGGGGATCGCCGTCAGCGCGTCTGCGCTGTACTTGAAGGCGCTCGCGCCTCTCGAAGGTTCTAGAGGGGATTCGCCCCTGAGATTAGGGTTCTTGCGTGAATGTTCATGCATGGGGCTCTGCCAGGATGTGCGGCTGGTGTTAGGGCTCTCGCACGGATCTTGGAACCCTAGAGGGCTCCTGCGGAGTCTCCTGCACGAGGTTGCTGGGAGAAAAAAAACATCTGTGAGGTTGGGCAGGAGAGATCTCACGACCTGAGGACTTGATGCTGATGACCATCCGTGCATAAAATAAGGTTTCAAAAATGAAAAATCCCTCAAACATGAATCCAGAGATTTTCTGTAGAACAAGAATGATATGAACATATCTCGAATAGATCTTCAAAATAAAAAACGAATCTCGAATATAAATAATATGAAATCCTCGAGAATCAACCCGCTCTGATACCATGTTATAAAATATGAAGAATGCGGAAGCAATTGATAAACAGAGCATAAACAAGAAAGATAGAACATGAAACACCATGATTTTACGTGAAACCCTACTCCGTGAGGAGAGGGATGAAACCACGGGAGAAGCCCTCAAAGGGGCGTGTTATGCATTGCACTTTCTCAATGGTTACAGGAGGTCTAGGGATCCTTATATAGCCTTCCCAGAGCCTCCAAGTCCCACCACTGGTCCATGTGGGATTAAACACTGGATGGGGTAAATGGATCTTCTCCAGGATCCATTTACCCTGCTACAACTCATGACGCATACAACCAAGTACTCCAACACATCCTAATCACTTTTATGGCACAAATTACACCCGTTCATGGAAGGCCGTATCGATAACGATATCGTTTCGGTTCGCCCGGAAATAGATATATCGGGATATATCGACGATATCGGCGGAAATGTTAAAAATGGCGCAAAAAAGACAATTTTTTGGCATTTTTTCAGAAATTAAGGTCATCCAAGATATTAAAACAAAAATAACGTACAAAAACACACTTATATCACACATATCGGTCCATTTATAGACCATATATCGTACATATCGGTATCGCACATATCGGTCATATCGAACATATCGATATTAGTATTGATTCTTGACTTATAAATATTAGAAATGGATTTCATTCAAGTTCTTATAACATGAAATACTACAAATATATACCTAGAAAATACATATAGATCATTTATGAGGACTATGATCCTTATAGTGCACATATCGGTCATATCGAACATATCGCTGATATTGTTAGTTGTTGACATACTATATATATTGAAAATGGAGTTCATCCGAGTACTTTGATCACTAAATAATTTACAAATGTACTCTTACTCTCTTAGATAACCCATATCCATCATCTATGAACCTTATATCGCATATATCGATATGGTTGTACTGTTAGTTGTTGAGCTATATATATATATATATATTGAAAATGGAGTTTATCAAAGTTCTTAGATCACTAAATAACTTACAAATATACTCTTAGATCACACATATCAATCATCTATAAAGTTTATATTGCATATATCGATCTTTTCGAACATATCGATATTAATGTTGATTCGTGACTTATAGATTTTTTTGAAGAATTGACGTATAGATATTGGAAATGGATTTCATTCAAGTTGTAAAACATGAAATAACTTATAAATATACACCAAGTTGAAGAACCAGTGTATGCACCCTCTTGTCGCATCGTACCCTACCAGTACGGGGGTTTTGCTGCCCGATCAACGAGCTTGGGGGGCCCAGATTGGCCCCCCTTTGCGGGGGTGTGGGGGCAGCGCCCCCGACCCGGAACAAAGTATATAAATCATAGATTGTTTTAATACTAGGTGTAGCTAGATATATAGTGGAATCAAGCTTGCATAAATAATAACATTCATATATATGGATATCGACGAAATATCGGCGATATCGGTCGATATCTTGTATTTTTTGTACTGAATCCATTCATGTTTGACCGATATGGGTCGATACAGCGATATATCGTCGATATCCGTATAAATAGATATACACCCCGATTTCGATATCCCCAACCTCTCAATACCGATATATCGGCGATATATCGTCGATATATCGCCGATACGGCCTTCCATGCTCCCGTTGGAAGGCATGTATGCAAATATGTTTGGAGTCAATTGATTATGAAGTCCAGAACATCATTGATCCAACTACGAGAAGCCTACCCTAACTGTCGAAGCTTCTTTATCAGAAGCTGAAAAGAAAAAGGCAGCATATAATTCTAAAGCAATGAACTTTATCTTCTATGTTATTACGAAAGAAGAGTTTAAAGGGTTTTAACATGCAAAACAGCTTATGAGATATGAAATAAGCTAAGTGTCGCATACGAGAGCACGGACAAAGTGAAAGAAACAATGATCAACCTCCTACAACAAAGGTACAAACTTTTTCAAATGGAATTTGGTGAATCTATACAAGATATGTATACTAGATTTTCAAGGTTGATCAATGTACTGTTGAACTTGAATGTCAAAATCATGAAGTCCGATCAAGTGAAGAATTTACTCAGATCACTCATCCCGGAGTGGAGTACTACAACAACGGTCATCAAGGAGGTTAACTGTTGGTGGAAAAGAATGAGTTGTATTACGAGAAGCCCTAGGGTTCTCTTATATAGGAGAGGAACCTATTGGAAAAATTACAAGAAGAAGACAAAAGAAATGTAAATTAAGAAAACAATAATAAAGATAGCCAGTATCTCAACACTTCCCCTCAAGTTTGAGCGTAGATATTGATCAGACTCAGCTTGGAGCAACATCTCTGATAAGGTCCTCTGACTAGGGCCTTTGTAAGTGCATTTGTAGTCTGGTCACCAGAGCTGACATGCGTAGTGACGATAAGACCCTTCTGTATCATGTCACGAGTGTAGTGACAGTCTACCTCTACGTGCTCCATCCTCTTATGAAAGGCTGTGATGTTGGCAATAAATCGACAATCCTGATTATCACATTAGAGGTGCATGGGAAGAGGCACCTCTATAGTCTGGTTAGTGAGAACAAATCTGACCCACATCGATTACAAATTAACTCATATAGATAAATTGGATCTTTGAGACCTCACAAGCGGCTAGGATGGGATCTACAAGGACCAATATTTATGTGGTAGCCTCATATAAATACTTTTCTTCATGGATATCTAGGGGAGGAGTTACATGTCTCATATGTTCAAGGAGGGTATGTTAGTTGCGGAAAATTATTTGTGTTCTAAAACAAAGCCCCCATGCATATATTGATAGACTCAGTACAAAGATACCCCCTCTTGGATTCGAGTGAACCTCCTCGGATAACTCTATATTTATTCGATGACAATGAACTGTCATTTTTACCATTTTTCGAAGATAACAGATGAAAATTGTTGTGTTGGATGCTTATGTTGATGATATTATTCTTACATGAGTTGGTGATATAGAAACTAAGGAGACAAAGACAGGTCTTTAGAATATCATTGTTATCACATATCTCTGTTGGTTACGATACTTTCGAAGGAAGTCAGTGAGAACAGATCTGAACCACATCGTCTCTGTGCTAGCCTGCGCCATGGCCCTGTATTCCGACTCAGCACTTGATCTGGAAACCATAGTCTGCTTCTTACTCTTCTATGAAACAAGAAAATACTCGACGAATACAACAAAGCCTGATGTAGACTTTCTATCCTTTGGACACCCAACATAATCTGCATTTGCACATGCTATAATTGAGATACATGTGCATTTACTAAAAAGAAGTCTCGTACCAGGTGAAGTCTTCATGTATCTCAAAATCATATGGACTGCATCCATATGTGCATGTCTGGATTGCTCCATAACCTGACTCACTTTGCTCATAGAAAAGGATATGTCGGCCCTAGTAATAGTCAAATATAATAGCTTGCCAACAAGCTCTTTGTACCCCCTCTTGTCGACCTCCTCAGTATCATCATCATAGAGCTTCATGCTCGGATCAATAGGAGTAATAGCAGGTCTGCAATCTACCATGCTTGTCTCTTAAAGAAGATCTGTAACGTACTTCCTCTAGATCATCACAAGACCTCATTGGTTCCTGGCAAACTCTAGTCTAATGAAGTAATGTAAAGGTCCTTGGTCACAAACTACTGACCTAGGAAATCCACGACACCATGAATTCACTGCTCGCCATCCCCTGTTACAATGACGTCATCAATGTAAACAAGAATGACAATAGTACCTCTTTGGGTCCTCTGTACAAACAAGGAGTGATTAGCAGTCGATCTCACAAACCCCTGATTCTCTATCAAGTCCGAGAGCTTCTGGAACCATGCTCTTGGACTCTGCTTAAGGCTATAGATAGCCTTATGTAGTCTGCAAACCTTCTGACACTCCCCTCAACAGCAAACCCAGGTGGCTGTTGCATGTAGACCTCCTCCTGTAGATCACCATAAAGGAAGCCATTCTTCACATCAAGTTGATAAGGGGTCAATCGCATGCCACGGCTACAGAAAGTAGAATACGCAGAGTAGAATGTTTGGCAACTAGAGAGAAAGTATCCTGATAGTCTACCCTATGTGTCAGGTGAAGCCACGTGCCACAAGTCTCGCCTTATAACGATCCACGTTGCCATCTGCACGGTGTTTCGCAGCGAACACCCATTTGCATCCCACCACAGATGCATCAACTGGAGTAGAAACAAGACTCCATGTACTAAGTGACTGTAGTACGGTTGTTTCCTCCTCCATAGCTAACCTCCACCGACTGTACTGAAGAGCCTCCCGATATGACTGTGGTATCTCCACGATAGATAGAGCCAGGGTGAATCTCCTGAAATCCTCTGACAGCCTGCTCAAGGAAACCTGAGTTGCAAGAGGATAAGTAGAACACTTACATTTCTGCTTACAAAGAGCAATCAACACATCAAGATCATCTGCTAAGTCTGTAGTCGGTGAGTTCCCCTCCTGAGAGGGCACCTGCTCATCATGTATGGAGTCCTGCTGCACAAGCAACTCAGTAGCAAAACCAGGTGGTTGTTGCACACCTTAGAACACTCCCCCTCAACAGCAAAACCAGGTGGTTGTTGCATGTAGACTTCCTCCTGCAAGTCACCATATAAAAATGCACTCTTCACATCTAATTGGAATAGTGGCCAATCACGAGTAATTGCAACAGAAAGAAGGATCCGTAGGGTGGAATGGCGAGCAACCGGCGAGAATGTATCAAGATAGTCCACCCCATATGTTTGGTAAATCCACGAGCAACCAAGTGATGAACCTCAGTTTCATCATCTTTATTTCCTATAATTAACCTCCTTGCTTAAAGGTTTGTCAATAAAACCCAATTAAAGTGTTGTAATTAACAGATCCCTAAATAAATTAAAAACCACAATAAAATGACAAAACAAAAATTCGTGGTATTTTAGACTTAAAAATACCCTTAAAAATATTTCGGGTCTTTGTTTGATTTCATTTCCAGTTTTGGTCAACATGAAACTTGTAGATCTCATCAAGATCTACAACTTTCATGTTTTGAGTTTTCTCAAATTCGGCCATCTTGGCCCTTAAAAATAAAAAAACATTCCTCGAATAAATCTGATTGGGCCACGTGGCCCGTTCTGGGTGCGCCACGTGGCCCTGGCGTCTTTGTCTTTTCCGCCTCTCCAACTGGCCGTTGGATCGGCCTCTTGATCCAACGGCCAGCTCCTCTCCACGCCTTCCATTCGTTTCATCCGTCTGATCATCCTCATCTCAGATCCTCACCATCCCTTAGCGTCGCACCCACAGCTTGCCACGTGGCGTGCTGCAAGTCGTCCGATAGCGCCCCAGCCTTTCCATCTCCGTCGTTATCTCCTGGGCCATTTTCAGCCGTTCGATCAGACCCGCACTTAATCTACACCGCACGTAAGCGCTCTCACCAGAGCGTGCCACGTGGCGCGACCGATGCCCTCTGATCGCAATTCAGATCTTCCATCTCAGCCGATCGTTCCTCCCATACTCTCGACCCTCAGATCTTCTTTGCCTCCTGATCATAGCCCTCCGTTCGTGCCGCTCTCTCAAACCGACACGTGGCGTGAGCGCAGCCCTTCAATCGCTCCGCTCCCGATCTTATCTCAATCGTCGCTCCGCGCCCTTCTGTCAGCCGTTGGATCGCAAGATCCAACGGCCGAGGCCTCGTCTTCGTCCTCCCGCATCCTCCGCCGTAGCCCCGCGCCTCACAAACCTCCTCCACCTTTCTAATTTTAGCCGCCTCATCCGACCTCCTCTCCTTTCGCCAACTGCCTCTAGGTCTTGCCCAGTCATCCACCTCCTCCGCGCATAGCTCCACTACCCACAACCACCTTCCAGACGACCCACAACTCCCTCTAAACCCTCGACGCCACTCATCAGCACCGCCGACTTCACCCTTTAAATACACCATCCCCCTCCTCCGATCACTTTGTCCATCGACCGAGGGGGAGAGGCCTAACCCTCCAGCTTCTCCCTGTGACAGGGGGAGGAGCTCGGATTGAGCGACAATGGCCTTCTTCCCCGATGAGACCCACCGCCGATCACAGCGATGCTGCGGAGGCTCCAGCCCCTCTCGAGCTCCGAGGAGTAGCCGACCTCGACGTGCGACGACCCGGGCCTCTTCTCCGACGCCCAGCCCAGGCCACGACCTCCATCTCCGGTCAGGTAAGCCCTCTGATCTCCTCTTGTTATTTTTCTCTTGATTTTACCTAATTTTCTAAGCCTCTCTACAATCGGCCCCGCTCCAATGATCACCCATTCAGCTTCGCCTTCAATCCATCTTCCTCGCCGACTCTTCCGATCACCACACTTTTCCTTCACAACCCCTATCATCCCAGGCATTCTCCTCCGCCGGAGGCGGAGGAGAACACACAAAAGGGCTCCACTTCTCCGCCCCCTTAGGCCCTTCGCGCACCTCAGCTCGCACGCACACACCGCTAACCACTTCTTGCAGGTTTACCTACGTCATTGGCCGGACTTCGGGCGGAGCTGAGTTCTAGAACTCCGCCTCCGGCGACCAAGTGTCGATCGAGCATTCCAGATGCTCCCGCGTCTTCTCCGACCTCAGACCTTCATCGCCAGAGCATCAGCGATCTTCCCCGTGCTTCACCGAGCGCAGCGAGGTGCGGCGGAGCTCCAGGCCTCACGCCGGAGCTCCAATCGCGCCGCCACCCTACGGAGAAGAAGATGGAGCAGATACCGTTGGATCTCGCCCCCGGCGGAGATCCAACAGCCCTGGAGCGGCCACGTCGACTACTCCGGAGCACGGAGGCTCGGTGGAACCGAGCCTCGACCGAGTCAATCTCGAGCCACCACGTGGCCCGAGCCACCTGCTACGGCCACCCGAAGCAGCGCCGACCCTCGCCCCCCATCCGAGCCTGAGATCACGTGCTTCACGCACGTGACTGTGGGCTTTTTGCATCGGCACCCTCGCACCTTCCACAAATTGCATCCAGGTCCTGATATACGTGGCGCAACCAGAGACCACGCCGAGCCTGATCGCCACCAAGCCTGGAGGCTCGGATATCCCGAGCCAAACCGAAGCAGCAGCGAGCCTCTGCCAAGCCCGAGCCGCCCTCCGAGCCTGGATGGCGCGTGCATAACACGTGCCACCTGGGTAATTTACGCAGAAGCCCCGCCGATTTCTACAAATAGCAAACGGGTCCAGATCACGTGTAGCCCAGGCGCCCAATGGGACTTTTGCACTTTGACCCTCGCGGGTTATTGTATTTGCGAAAATACCCCTGTGCGTGAGGGTAATTTACATGGAAGTCCCCTCTTCTTATTTTTATTACATTTTAGTCCCTCCCAGGGACCATTTTGCAATTTTATTTCATGTTTTCTTTCAGTTTTGTCCCTGTCTTCTTTATTGTATATCTTGAGCCTCGTATGTCCGATTGAGGTGATTTCAGTTTCATTTTGAAGCTCTTTTCATCATCTTTATTATGGCATGCTTAGATTTCCACTTTGACACTATGATTTGTGATGCTCTATTTGGTTAAGTAAGTGTCCTGGTTTCCTTGACTCTCATGCATACTTGCTACATGAATGAAAATTGCTTTATTAACTGATTCTGTTCAACTCGTATAATTTATGGCTCAAGTAATGATCATTTAGGGCATATTATTTGCATTGAATTTTATGACATTTATTTGCTTTATGAAAATGGATAAAAAAATGCATATTTATTTTTAATGCACTGTGTTGTGGTGTCTGCATACTTTGACCTATACATTTGCTTCAACTCAACACTTAGTTAAATAAATAGAAATCCGATTAATACGAGAGAAGCGCGTGTCCCTGAGTTCGACCTTGGTTTCTTGCCAAGTAAAATAAGAAAATATCACGACCATCTCATTTTGATATTTGTATATCTAAATGAGATGGTCTTTGACGAGTCCATCTCGGCCCGGCTGCGATGACTTTATCGAGTGCTAAAAACACTCTATTAAAGGGCCGATTACCCGACTCGTCAAATGGCGCCGTTGCCGGGGACACGGCTCATTTCTTATATTTTTTGGATTTTTGTGCGTTTAATTTAGTGTTTCTTTTTATAGGTCAAATGATCATATATTTTGCATATAAAATTTTTTTCTTCCTTATTTGATATCTAACTATTGTTTTTGTGGCAGGGCCCTTGATGGATCAAGGAAGCGAGGAGCAGGATACTCCCCGATGCGAGGAGCCCCAGAAGCATGCTTGGAGTCGATAAGAAAGAAAAGAAAAAAAATGTGTCGCATTTTATTTTTGCTTATAATAACTCGTCTTTTACAGCGGTCTTCGATCGAAGACTCGCGATTGTAATCGAACGATCGTGGTTGTGTGGGGATCGTCTCCACTTGAGTGTCGACCTAGGACTAGGCACGCGGCTCTCTGAGCTCATTTTAATTTTTTCCATATGTTTACGGGCTTGATCGTAGGTAGGACACACTAAATTCTATACGCGCATAATCTCGCATCACTTAGCTAAAATTCATGAAAATCAATCACCGCTAATAGATGCATGATTAGGTGCGGCTTTTTCGACTTGCATACATGTTGGATTTGGTTTTCAAAACGTCCCCAGTTTTTCACGTGTTTTTGTCAAATCACTGCATGATTTCTCGCTTAGCCTAGATCGCGGTTTTTATCGAATGCATGTTTTTCTCGGATTTCATTGATCACCTAGGATTAATGGAAAATGAAATGAACGGTAGACGATGATTTTCTGATTGATGTGCTAACCTTAAATTCAGTGATAATTCAAAATAAAATTGGGACTGTTAATTGCAAGTCAACCAAAAATGGAGTAAAATTCGGTTTTGGGAGAGCAACACCCGCGCATACGCCTTGATTTTCATTTCACATTTTCTTCGCGTAAATATCTAATGCTTTATCACCAATAAAACTGACAAGATAATAAACCAACTTCGGTTGGTTTCATGTGTGAGTTGGTGAAACTAAGGGTTTTTGCTTGCTTGAATTGAGCCATGTTTGCTACACAACCCTAAAACCTTAGTCACTCCATTTTATCTCCGAAGATTCATCTGCTCCCTTGTATATCCATCCCTCTTCTTCGTTCACCTTGGGTCTCTCCCAACATCAATTCCCATCTTCATACTTAGGCTAATCTCAGCCTAAGTATAGGGGGGACCCAAGTCCCCGTGATTTTTCTCTACTCTTCTTTTCTTGCCTTTATACTTAGGTTATTTCTAACCTAAGTATAGGGGGAGCCCCTCTTAGCTCCCGTATATTCCTATATACTTAAATGGACCTATGTACTTGTAACATCTAGTGCTATGAGGACATAGCAAAGTTTAAGTATAGGGGGTATACCGTATATACCTTATATTTACTTTAGCTATAATCTGAAAATTTTGAAAAATTTAAAACTTTTTGGCTAAGGTAAAATTCGCTGGACTAAGAGAACTCAAATGATTTCGCGGCTTTTCGATATTATGTTACGCTATTTTTATAAAAATATTTTCGAAAATGATTTTTGAAAATGTTTTGAAAACTTTTTATTTTGTGTGACATGGTTTTGAAAAATCGCCTTCTCTTTTCAAGGAAAGTGGAGTCTAACTTGTGTTTTAACTCTCAAATTAAATTCCATAAAAATTAGAAAACTCCTAAAATCCTTTAAGAGTCATTGGTGACTACTAAACCCAATTAAGTCAGCCGCGTTCAGTGAGGGTTCACCCTTAGCAGATTGGATGGTTTAGAGGACATCGCGTAAGGCCCCGTCCTCAAGCAACGGGCTTCGGCCTGTACTTACATCCATACTGGCTGAATCGCAGATGCTCAATTGAGTTTAGGGAGTTCTAATATCTCTTAAAGTTCAAAAAAAAAAATGAAATGTGTGTCTTGTTTTTGAATGAAGAAGTTGGATTAGTCCTCTACACTTACACTTTCACCAGGATCTGAATTGGTCAAGGAGACTTAGCTTTTTGAGGTCTTTGAGTTTTTAGGTTAACCAGCCTTAGCCATCAGGGTCTTAGACTTAATCATCCACATTCCCCTAAGTTTCTAGATTTGCATGCTATATTCCATGCTTAGTCTCAGACAGAAAGAATATGATCAGCACATCACATGCACGACTGCGGTTTTTGATGAGATGAGTTGATTTTTCACCTGAGGGATTGGGATGAGGAAGTCGAGTCTGGACTTGATCTAATGATGCTCGAGGATGGGATAAAATCTTGAAGGCTTCAGGAAACCTGAGTGTCAGCAATTTAGCCAGTATGAGAACTTGGTTCTTATACTAATCTCTTGATATTGACCTAAGTGTCTGGGTGTGAAATATATAAAAAAATGTTGATCAGTGTGCGCCAACTCTTGGTAAAAGCAGTGGAGCTAGCCACAAATTATACAAGTCAAAGAAATTTCAAAGAAAAGCTCTCACTCCACAAAGTTACATATCAAAGAGCTTCCACCAAAGGCGAGCGCTCCCAAACTTTTCAAAGTGTCCACTTGGACCACCGCTATTAGGACCAGGAGTCGGGCTTGCACCAAAAAAGGGCTCTGCATCGTAAATGCTACAAGTCTGGGTGTCGAAGGTACGATAGGTACTCAAAAGAGACACACCCCGGTGTACTCCCAGGGAAAACAAGTGCAGACGGCTCCAACTTCTCTTGACGGACGCACTGATCAACACCAAAAAATGTGTTGCGTAAAAGGCACTAGAGAGAATCCTTGTTCCAATGAGAGGGAGAGAAGAATTGACACAATCCCATGCCCTCCATTCTGGCCTGCCATCTACATTTTCTAAGTCTGACAACTAAAGAGACGGTGGACTGAATGCAAGATTTGATTATTCCCTAGTGTTGAGGATTGGGTCCTTAGGAGATTTCTCGGACTAAAACTTTGGGTGAAGACTTGACTCTACTCTCGAAATTGCAGTCCACACTAAACTTCATATCCTTTAGCTTATATGTACATCAGAAGAGAGTCTAGAGAAGTAGAGGAATTGGAAGCCTCTTGATTAAGGCTGGGTTGAACTCTAGAATTTTGGATCTCTAAAGTCGAGTCGAATTGATCAGATTGGATCCTGTATATCCACATGCCAAGGGGGAAAATCCAACTTAGTCATTCTGTTTGATGCTCGAGGACGAGCATAGTTTAAGTATAGGGGGGTGATGAACCTCAGTTTCATCATCTTTATTTCA